>JUFY01032221.1:9852-22595 GCA_001855655.1 Leptopilina clavipes
CCCCCCCCCCACCCCGTTTCTAAAACCACTGTACGATTCACTGATCCGAAAAGATGATGAACATTTCAATTGTGCCGACTCAGACTTATTAACGGGAAATTATTTTTAACATCAATTTTGCCAACAGGAATGTTTTTTGCTTTTGAATTGACTTTTTCTTAACCTGAATAAATATTCATTTAATTCAAATTTTAAATAAATTTAAAAGTGAGTCATTGTCTATTGCCCGAAGAAAGAATTTGGCCGTTTGAACCAAATTTTTTCAGGAACCAAAGAAAGTTCAGTTTAATAATTGTTTTTATCGAAAAAAGAATTATTGAAACAAATTTTTTTAGGAACCAAAGAAATATTTGGTTTAGTTTAATAAATTTTTTGTTAATTTTTTTGTTTTTTGTTTTCAGGTTCCGTTTGAAGGAAATTTTTTATGGAATGAAATATTTGGTTAACTGTATAGATAATAATGACATTTTATGTGGTTGATTAAACCCAAAATTTTGTTTGTTTCAAATTTGTTTTTTTTTCTGAGTGATGAGAATTATATTTTTAATCTAGTGGGGGATGAAAAAAAAATTTCCCCTTAATTTTTATATTCTCTTTGCTGTACAGCTTTTATTAGTAAATTCCATATAAATTCTATCGATGAGGTAAATTTTATTTGTTTCAATTTCCACATGAGAAGCAATTTATTATATAAACCAATATTAATCCCATGTCCTTGTGTGTATCATAAGCTTGTCAGAACAGCTTTGTTTCTGTTTGAGTGCTTTTCATTGTTAAAGGACTTGTATGTAAAAGGATTGAAATGTTTTATTGTGACCTCTAATACCTATGATCAATATAATTTTATTCTATTATACACTCTTCGTGTTTCACTTCGTTAATTATGTCTCTACATTTACGAATGTTACACATCTCCTTCATTATCTCTAAAAGTAATAATTGACATTATATAAAAAAAATTAAAAAATTAATCCCGAAAAAAATAATTGATGCGGATTAAAAGTTTAAATACAAATTTAAAAAATGTAATTAATTCTCTAATGAATTTTAATTTTTTTCCAGCCGTTTATTTACGGAAGTGGTCCAGAAGCAGCAGTAGTCACATCTCTCGGAAGTGGGATTCTGCGATCGGTAAGTCTTTTATTTTTATTAAAAAAAATTACATTTTTATTTTATTAACATTTCCAGGAGGAAAGTTAAAGTTATAGATTATATTTTCATTTAATCTCTTTTGGATATCTATATGTAATAATTTTCCCTTAATGCCACTCTCAAGAACATTGAAAACTATTTCAATTATTGCACCAACGATAATAAAATTCCTTAACTAAGAAATAACAGAAGCAGATTATAGCGCTCTCATGTTTGTTGGGGTTTCATTCGATTTTTTTTTCGATGAAAAATGTATAAAAGTTTTCGATCAAAAACTTTCGTTCTGAAATCGAAGTATTGTAAGTAATAATATAAGAAGAAGGTTCATTGTTATTTTTGTAGGTTTTTCGAGATATGTTCAAAAGCTGTCGTCTGCGAATGTATGGCGGAAATAAAACTGCCTTGCCTTCAGAAGTTACCGTAACGCTTTTAGTTCTTTATGACTGTCGTAAATCCTTAGTCCTTGTAGAAGCAGGGCCAAAGTCTTTTCCGGGTAGGTGGCATCCTACTTTTAAAGTACAAGGAGGTACCGGAAAACGATTACAGCGTTCTGCAACTGTTTAAAACGGACTCGTGCCATGTCGCGTGCGACACTGACCCACTTTTAAAATTCATCCATTAGAAAATGTTTCACACAAAGAGGAGATCAGTTTTTTATGACGTTGTATATTGACGATAAATTAGAATTTCAAAAAAATTCATACATTATTTAAATTTGAAATTTTTTTTTACAAGAACAAATTTTTTTCTTCTATATTGTATATACTACAAGGAGAAGTAGAATTAACAAAAGAGGAGATATAAATAAATAATGATTTATTTATTTTATACAACAGACTTTGACACACTTAGAGTCATTTCCTCTAGGGAACTTTTTATTGCTGGAAATAAACAAACATTACAAAACTTAAACTAACAAATTAAGAATCTCGTTGTTTTCAAATAGTAGTAGTTGAAATGATAACAAACATGTTTTCAGTAGTAACCAGAAAGATAAAAAGGCTCGAGTATTTAATTATTATTATGTACTTGTTCACAATTTTGCCTTACAAGATTTTTCTTATATTCTTCTTCTTCATGAAAAAAATTTTTCAAAAATCCCCAATTGTTTGAAAATTAGTTACGATTATATCCCCCCATTTCTGAGTCAAATGTCTGCCTTCTGGCTCTAAGTTCGATTTTGGATTCTTCAACATATGTACCCACCACTCGAGATTTAGAGACCACTGAAGCAGAAATGCATCTCGCCGTTCCGGAAATCTTTATTGGAAAATGGAAATTTACCGTGGCGTAAAATGTAGAGTAGAGGAAAGGTCAGAAAAAAAAGTTCGCGAACAGCGTTCTAAAATTGTTGGAAAAAAAAGGAGAGAAACAAAAATCGCCAGCTGATTATACGATTTAAATTAGAGGAAATCCGTTACGGTTGGCAAACTTTTTAATAGTGCAATAAATGAATGTTGAACTTTCGCTTCTCCGTCAGACGATTTTATATTAAAGTTTGATATTTCCCGTTTTGTTAATGTCTGTTGGAAGAAATTTCGTCCACTATATTGGTGGATCATCTAAAATGTACGGATTTTAATACTTTATTAGTTTAGAAATGTATCTGAATCAAAATTCAGAGTTTTAAGCACTGAAAAACGGATGCTATTGTGCCATTGCAGATAACTGAATGACCGACTGATGGTACATTGCCATTATAGAAATCTGAATAACCGACTGATGGTACATTGCCATTATAGAAATCTGAATAACCGACTGATGGTACATTGCCATTATAGAAGTCTGAATAATCGACCGATGGTGCGTTGCCTTTACAGAAATCTGAATAACCAACACTGGTTCCATAAAAAAGAAAAATAATAGCATTTGTTTTAGATAATACATTTAGATAAGACATTTTTTTCCAACTTTTAATGATACATTAAAATACATATGTATAACGTAATTTGCAATTTATGTTTAAATTAACGTACCATTCCCGAGTAAAAATGTTGTCCAGTAAAATTATACAAAGATAAGAATGATACAATCGAAAAGTATATTAAAACTACCGCGGTAAATTATACAGTCGTTTTATAACTTTTCACAGTAGAGGACAATTTTCTTCCACACTTTATCTTGATTTTAGAAATGAAATTCTTTTCACATTGTAATGTTTAGTTTAGTCATTGTTGAACCTCATGCAATGCAACATTTCTCTCTCTTCTCTGCTATAAATATATTTTTCCATTCAAAGAAAATTTTTATTAATTTACAAAATTTTTCTCTTACGATTGCAAGTGGGTAAATATTAAAATTAACATTTAATAAAATTATTGTATGAAATAGATATAACAATTTTATATTTTTTCTAAAATTGAATTAACATTGCAGTTATTCAGATTTCCAAAGAAGCAAAATCGAGAAACGAAAAATGAAAATTCTATCTAATTTCGACAATATTTATTGGATATTTATCATAATTTATGTAAACAATATTATTGGGAACGATTCTTCCAGAACGAGTGGCATAAAAGAATTGATAAATTATATCAAAGTGCATTCAAGAAAATACCAAGTATGCTTACTTATGGGCAATGACATGAACATAAAATTGAACGACATCCTTTATGAAATTGAAGGAAATTTTCCAACTCGTAGCATCAATTTTAACACGATAAATGATATCAAATTGCGAATGACTTTTCATGGTAATACACGAAGAACAACATTGTTCATTGTAATCGCACCATTGAAATTTTCTTCAAAAATGGTTGGAAATTTATCTGCATTTTTTAATCATCTATCAGTAATGAGAATGCGACAAAAGTGTTTAATTATCCTCTCATCAACAATTGAAAAAGGATTATCGACTAATGCTATTCTTTTGAAAATGTGGAGAATGTCAAAAATGTTGGACCTAACTATTTTCGAATTGCATCAAGTGGTTGTTAATGTGAATCGATTTATTTCCCGAATTCGTGTAAGAGCAACACTGAAACACTATAATCCGTTTACAAATAAATACACAAAGGAAAAAAATATCACGGCATTAAGTGAATGGTTTCCTGACAAACTTCATAATTTGTATCAATATCCAATTAGAGTTGGTTTTTTAAATCAGTACGCAAGCAGAAGCAATGGAAAGATTGATTCAATTGATGAAGTAAATGCTTATATTTTGCAAGACTTTGCAAAAGTATTAAATTTTCGAGTCGATTTGGTATTTACTGATAGGGACAATTTTGATGAATTTAGAGATGAGAAGGATATTTACAAGTACATGGAGGCGAATAGAATCGATATGCTACCGGATTTTCATCTCTATGGCAATCCGCTCGATTATAAATATTTCCAGGCCAGTAGACCATTGGAGAATATTAAAATTTTTGCCTTTATACGCATAAAAACAAGACAGGAATTAACACTACTGGTGAAACAATTTTTCTACATGATTATAATATTCGTCATATTGATTATTATTCTTTCAACGTTGTCCAAAATTCTAAAACTCGATCATCGCTTTTGGAATCCAATAACGTTGATTCAAATTTTTTCTGGCAATAGTCTGAATCATCAGCCTGAGAAAATTGTCGATAGAATTATTTTCGGCTCATTAATTCTCACTCATGGAGTTTATTCAGCAAAGATTTTTGAATCTCTCGTTAATATTGGCGAATTGATCAATTTAGAGGAGCCCTTGGAATCACTGGAGGATTTAAATAATTCAAATCTCATTCCCGTGATGACGAACTATACGAGGAATATAATTTTCGACAGTAGTGACGAACATGTTTTGAGTTTACTGAACAGGACGAATTTTGTAAACGAGAATGATGTTTGCTATAAAAAAGTAACAAATTTGAGGAATATCACTTGCATCGTTGCTACCAATGGCAGTCGAATCGATAAAATCTTATCTGTGAGATTTTTCGATAGTTTTCGAAAACCCTCGATAAAGGCACTGGATTTTTATTTGGCGGAAAAGTGGATGTTTTGGTCGCACAAGTCCGGTTCACCTTTCAAGGAAAAGTTCGATCAGCTGATGATAAAACTTGTCGATTTTGGTATTTATCGAAAATACATGGAGTTTAGATTGAAAACCAATTATGAAAATAAGGAACAAAGTGAGAAACGAGATAAACAATCAATCAAGCAGAAGGGTTTATTTTATTATCTGCTAATTATTGGTTATTGTATATCATTTCTTGTTTTTATTATCGAAATGTTGTTCAAATGTGGAAAATGATTTTTATTATCACCAGTGTGTAATATTATTTATTATTACCAGTGCTATTTTTTTTGCACAATAAATAATTGGTGGAAATATTAATTAATTTTTCCAGAATAAAATTTAGAATGTTAGAGAAAATTAAATTACATATGTGAATTCAAATAAAAGTTGTGGGAAAATCGGTTTGTTTGTGAAAAGGAGAATTTGCAAAAAAATAAATAAATCCAATTGAAAAGCTTTATTATAAACGTGACAGTATCTCCGGAAATTATTCAACCGAAAGGGGTGAAAGGCACAAAACAACAGGTTTTGACATGCCTTTTAATTAACACAAACTGCCATTTCAAGTGTAAACGACGCAAGGGGTTTATGATGCCGAGGAAGCATGTATCGCGAGAACGTCAGAAGCAGCCTTTGGTTGCAATTCGAGTTTGAAAACCGGTCCAATTGCGGGTGAGTCTCGACCCTCTATTTTACAAAACGTGATCCCATGGACACGGCGAGAAAAGTTACAACAATGATGAAGAACATTTTCGACGTACAGAGTGCATACCCATCGGAGAGAAAGGAGAGTGTGTGTTTGTGTGAGAGAGAGAGAGAGAGATGCTTCATGTCTATCCACACGTGCGCGTGTGCTATTCCATTATCCGAATTGGCTTATTGAAATTTCTCCGGGTGACAGGGAATAGATGGAGATTCATTCATTTGGCCACACTTGCAGATGTAGGGACGACGTGCAATATGTACTATGCTTCCAAGGTTCCACATAGATACGGGATGTACGGATATGCACGTGATGCTTACGTGAATCTTGCGGAGAAAATATAGGGTGAGAATTGTGTCGTTTAATTTCCCAAACGCATCACAATTGTCTGTTGGCCATTCTCTTTTTTTAATCATCATCATGGATGTCATAAATCACGTTTGCATTTTTCATTTTCATTTAGAAAATTCATTTAGAAAATTCATTTAGAAAATTCATTTAGAAAATTCCAGAGGGTACTAATGACTATTGCTTTGTTGGTTAATTTCTGCCATTTCTGATTTTGTCAGCATTTTTCTGTGTGTTCCATTTCCTTGTATTTCCTTTTTTTGTATTTCTTTTATTACAAAACCGTGTGGAATTTTTTTCGAAAAGCCATTACTTGCTAGGGAAGGTAATATAGTTGCAATAAGGAACATACATTTTCTGTTTGCTTTCAACCCAATACAGTCGAAGGCAAAATTGGTCCATTATCTGATACCGAAGTGTTCGAATTTCGACCACCCTTCAGGTGGTCCAGGAAATAACCCTGAAAATAAATGTTTAGAAAACAGTTTAGAAATTTTTTTTACTTTTACTGATGACTATTAACCCTGAAATGGTCCAGGACTTGTTCCTAATCTTCTAAATTCTACCGACTCTAGACTAGATTTCTCTGTTCGTCTTCGAATTTGTCCTCGAATTTTGTCCGAAGATGCTCCAATTTTCCTGGAATTTGTTTCTTAATCGGAATTTTTTCAAGTCTGGATCGAAGATGAGTATGATGACATTAGAATTGATAGAAAATTTTAACTAGCGGAACATTTGGATTTATTATTGGAAAAATAGGAACTGTTTCAAAGATGACTTTGGATTTGATTCTGTCAAGATTTATTGTCCTTCTGAATTAGCACAATACTCGATCTAAAATTGATTGAAAATTTGATGCAATAACTTAGTTTTATTCCTCCAGTTAATGTTGTAACGTATTCTTCAGGTGGTTTAAAATTTAGCACCAAAATTTGATGCAATGGAAACTTGAAGTCTGATCCTCCATTATTAATGTGGTAATATATTCTTCAGATGGTCTGGTCTCCACAATTTGACAAGGAAATTACTGTAGCTGATTATGAAAATTTTCCATCTGTACTCGGATTTGGTTTAGAAATTACTATTCTTTCGGATTATTCGAAATCTAATTCTTATTTGTACTTTGGGTCCAGTTGGTCTGAACCTAAAAGTGAATCTGGAATTAACTGATCATAGTTCTGTGATCAGTTAATTCCAGGTCCACTTTTAGGACTTTGCTTTTGATCATAAAAGAAATTTTTTGATCCTATGAAACTTTCTGAACCTAAGAATTAGTTCCATATAATTTTCAAAAGTTCTCTAATGAATCTAAAAATTTGGATTGTTTCAATTTTCGCCCTATAGGCTTCCTAAAGGAAAAAATGGAGCAGTAGAAACACATGTATTGTTGCAAATCATTAAAATACTAGTTTCGATTTATTTACCGCTTTATCTAAAAATATGCAAAACATATAACAGATTTTGTGTGAATTACTTGACCAAATGGAAAGAAATTCATGGCACGTTCTTCGGGAAACATTTGTTTGTATGGTGCTATAAGCAGAGCGAACTTTGCCAAGTGCTCAAATACACGAGTCCAAAAGTCTGGAAACAGAGAAAGAGAGAGAGATTCTCAGTATGCAGTATGTATACTCCTCTCTTGCCTTCTCCAAGTCTCTTTCTTTCATGCCCGCCACATAGCAATTGTATTTGTATATTGTATATACATATACGTGCAGATCCAAATGCTCATAAATAATGCCACTCTGTATATTTGAATGTCCCTGATGGATCCCGCATGCTACTTTGGAAAGCTAAACCGCAGGGTCGTCTCACATGTACATGACACTGGAATATCGGACCCCTCTTTGTTTATGCCGCGCGACGTCAAATTTAATGCAACGCCGGCCCATCGCAGAGGGGTGACTTTGAATTTTGCTCTATATGGGAGCTTTCGCCATACATAGTGGTTGGCTTTTCAAAAGATGTGCCGGGGATTCCCATGTTTCTGATATTATATGAACCGCAGGTCGAGGATTAGGGTTATTGGTGCCACCGAGAGAGAAAGAGAGAGAAAGGGAAATGTTGATGTATTGAAATTGGGGTGGAAAAATGTGTGCGGTTGTTCATATTCTTTAGAGGAGATGGAATGAATATTACTTTGGGTAGCGAACTGAAAAGAAATAATAAGATTTGCCGTTTAGAGAAGAGAGAGAGGAACTTTTTCCTGGATTACCGGTGTAATTCAAACTGTAATCCAATTCAGATTTATGTGTATATTTTAAATTACAGATTTGAAATCCATTTACGTAACTCACGAGTTGAATTTATACAAAAGCCGTGCCGGGAAAACTCTAGAGACATGCACATTATATTTATTATATTAATACATTATAAATATTACAATAGTTTTAATTTTTTTTACATTATGTCATGATTTTCAATTTTTGGATTAGAATTAGACGCTTAGATAAATTGTCATTTTTGACTAATTGGCAGTAAATAATAATTTTGCACCCGGCATCAAAATTGTTTCTTTGATTCTAGGGAGTGTCCATTTTACACTCCAGGGAGAAAAACTGTCTGATACTCGAGAGTAAAATTATTTCTTTGATCGCAGGGAGTAAAACTACTATTTTTCACTCTAGGGAGTAAAATTGTCTTTTTCTATCCTAGGGAGAAAAGGGGCCATTTTACACCCCAGGGAGCAAAACTGTCTGTTTGATACTAGAGAGGAAAATTATTTCTTTGATCGCAGGGAGTAAAACTACTATTTTTGACTCTAGGGAGTAAAATTGTCTTTTTTTATCCTAGAGAGAAAAGGGGCCATTTTACACCCCAGGGAGAAAAACTGTCTGTTTGATACTAGAGAGGAAAATTATTTCTTTGATCGCAGGGAGTAAAACTACTATTTTTGACTCTAGGGAGTAAAATTGTCTCTTTTTATCCTAGAGAGAAAAGGGGCCATTTTACACCCCAGGGAGCAAAACTGTCTGTTTGATACTAGGGAGGAAAATTATTTCTTTGATCTCAAAGAGTAAAACTACTGTTTTTCACTCTAGGGAGTAAAATTGCCTCTTTTTCATCCCAGCGAAAAAATGAGCCTTAAATTCGTTCTAATAGTTTCAAAAATGATTTTTTTTATCAAAAGAAAAATTTTTATTTACTATTTCCTTTAGGTTATTTGTTTGTTCCCTAAAAGGGAATTTAATGAACTCTTGTCGAAATTCCCTCATGAGTTTATGTACAATTAAACGCCCAATTGCGTAAATATTTCACCGAGTGCAATGAAGTATATTCCACCTCACGCCGTCATTTCGATTGAATGTAAGATTAATACGAAACCAAATTCCAATTCCCACAAGCACCTTCTTTTTCTCGATGTTATATATATATTGAATAAGTACATCCATATACGCGCGCAAGAACAAAAGCTCCCATTCATCATGGCAAAGCGCGTGAAGAAATGATCTCGGAATTTTTCTCGCTTGAAAACATTTTCACTTGAGCAACCATATTATCAAAAATGTATAGGGTATATACAGGCGCTATGGTTAATTACGAGGGATGATTTTTCACGGCAGAGTTGTTCTCGTGCCATAAACACTCATGGTGAGGTGAAAAGTGCGCGTCTTGCGATGAGTTCTTATTGTTTGGCGCTATTGTCTCTTCGTGATTGGAAGTGCTCAATGCGATATATATATATAATAATAAGAGCGCATGTTCAACCGAAATGTGTTCCAAGTCTGTTTGGAACTAAACTTCCAACGAAGGGTGATTTTTTTGCCCTTTCTCCCCGAGAAGTTCTCGTTGCTCTTCTAATTTTTTTTTGTGTCCCAGCATCTCACCCTTGCTCTTCGCATCCTTTCTTGTTGAACTTGGAGAAATTACGTGAAAATTTGTTCACAAGTTTTGATAAAGGGTTTATTGCCATTTTCGTGCGTGTTTTTTTGGGTATGTGGAGTGAGTTATCTTCTAATTTCTCCATATTGAACAAAAGGAGGACAAAAAAGTTTTGAAAGCAGTTGAGAAATAGGGTGATTAATATAAGATTTTGAAATTTAGCGCCTTTTTGTGGTAATTCAGAGTTCGGGAAAGTTCGTCTCCCTTCGGGTCGTTTCGTTCCGATGGAATGATACGAAGTTTCACGAGTATACCCGAACCTTACGCATTCAGCCATTTTTGATTTAGTTACGCTTTCGTTAAAAGATAAATATTAATATTGAAAATATTTTAGAAAAATTTTCTCCGAAATGCAATTCATAGATGGAAAATTTTATTTTTAGAATTTTATTCAAATCCGGGACCATTGTTCAATGTTTTTACGAAAAATATACGAATTGTTGAGATTTTTTCCTCACGGTTTCCGCACAATATTCTCAATTTATTTTTCCATTCTTGTGGGATTTATAAGCAGAAGCTATTTTGAATAAAATGCGTCCTCTTCTTTTTGAATGAAAAAAAAGCTCGAAAGTGATCCGTTAAAATAACAGGGGGGGATGACAAATGGTTGTGAAATAGATTTACCCTCACGAAAAAAGAGAAACCACCATCATCGCCACCCTGTCTTCACCTCCTGACAGTTCTACCAGACTGGACTTCCGCCACTCCATGCGAGAGTCCTGTCGAGAGTTTTAGGACCTTTGGCAATCTCCCAAGAAGTGAGCCTTCTTCTAGATAAGCAGATGTTTCTTAATAAAGAGTTCGAAATTGGAGAAAAAAAAATATTTTGATCAATTGAAAAGAACCGTGACATTATCTTTGACGTTTAGAGTTTCTTCTTGAAATGGAAAGCAATATTTTTTTGAAAGGTAGAGGAAGAGCAAAAGGAAAGGAAAAAATTGATAGAAAAAAAAAGTTTAGGGATGTTTCTGTTAGTTTTCACTTCTTTTTTCCCCTTTTGTTATTGTGAATCAAGAAAAATTGGTTCGAATTTTAACCAATAATTTTTCTTCATTAACGGTAAAATTTTTTTCAAGTTGCTAATAGAAACGTTTCGTTGCACAAGTTTCTTTTGCTTTTAGTTTTAATTTGAAACCATCTGCCAAGTATCGCTAATTATTGTGTAAAGATTCGCACTTAAAACAAAGAATTGTTCGTACTAATAATTGTATTTCTATTTTTAAAAAATCGTTTGATTTTTCTTTTAATTCTACTAACTCTTGAGTTTGTTTTAAAGAGAGTCAAAAATGCTGCAACTCATTAATGTTTTTGTTACGGGAAAGAAAAAAGCTTGAAATGAAATTTTCTCAGAATGCATAAAAAGACTAATACTGGACCCAATTTTACATGTCACTGGACTTAAAAACGTTCGTTTTAACACGTCCTGTTTGACTTTCTTTGCTCCTTTCTCTCCATATTGAGTTCGTTAAGACGATATTACGAGCGGCGCCATAACTCAACTTTGACCTGAAAAAAAGTGGTCGCGGCTTAGCTGTGTTTAGTTACGTGTTAGTAAAATGAGAAGGGCGGGACTTCTCGTTATAGTAGTTGACAGAGTCGTGCATGCTTCATCACTTCGAATGATCTTCCGGTATATGTATATATATATATATACGTATAAAAGTCACCAACAGACGGCAAACGTTTATACATACATATACATAGACAAAACGAAGTCCCATGGTGAGAAATCAACAAAAAAAAAAAACATATAAAAATAACGTGAAATACTGGACACCGCCTTCAAAATTTTGCTAGCACGTGTCTCACTTCGCTTTCGTTTATTTACAAAGTACCTTCAGGGAAAAATGAGTTTTTTTTGCTGTTGGAATACTTCCGTTACGCCCACTTTGTACTTCCTATTTTGCATTCTTAAAAGGGAAAAATCTTAGAAAAAACAGAAGAAGGAGAATTTTGGCCTTCTAGAATTTATTGCACATTTCTTCTTCGAATTTATTTCGTAAATAATTCTGTAAATTAGCTCCAATTCGAAAATTGAACATATATGGAAATTGTTTGACTAATAGTTTCCGGATTAATTGTAATTGATTGTCAAATTTCTTATTTGTTGATGAAAATAAACTATAAAATTGTTTAGAATAAATTTCAGATCCTGTAAAACTTTGCGAGATATGATTTAATTGTAGGAATTGATTGCAATTAGTGCTTTAGATTCATAGAAGGTCGTCGAATCGGATTCAAAATTAATCCAGAGGTGCAATTTTGAAATTCGATTTTGACTTTAAATTTAACGCATTTTTTATTTTGTATTTGATTTTAATTTTGATTTTGAGTTCAATTATAACTTGAACTTGAACTTTAATATTAATTTGACTTCGAATTTAGCTTTGATTTTGATATTAAATTTAACTTTGATTTTCGTTTTGACTTTGATTTTGACTTCGATTTTGACTTTGACTTTAACTTTAACTCTGATTTTGATTTTAACTTTGATTTTGACTTTAATTTGAGCTTTGATTTTGTTTTTGATCTCGATTTTAACTTTGCTTTTGATTTTGACTTCGACTTTAACTTTGATTTTCGTTTTGACTTTGATTTTGACTTCGATTTTGACTTTGACTTTGACTTTAACTCTGATTTTGATTTTAACTTTGATTTTGA
>JUFY01032221.1:22615-33930 GCA_001855655.1 Leptopilina clavipes
AATTCCACCACAGAAATTAAAATTAGGAATCGCATAATTCACAATCAATTCCCATGATTAGTCATAATTCCCACCAAAAAGTTTTTCGCTCAAATATTCGAGATGAATAATCATTATAAAATTTTTATCTCTCTCTCTCTCTCTTAAAGAAGAAGAATTCGCTAGTAAATTGTCAGCAATAATCGCGCAATGTGGGTGTGGAGGAAGAGGAGACAAGGGGGGAGGGATTTCCGTCTGATATGCTGTTAAACACCTCATTCATCTCCACTTTGCCTTTCGCCAGCTGCGATTGTCTTGATCAGATAACCTCCCAGTGTCTTATCAGTTTCTCTTCCTCATCCCCAAGGCCAATTCCGGTATCAAAGTCGTGCAAAGTAGCCGAGGGTTGAGATTGACTCGAGAGGAGGACCAGACGGTGAATAAAAAAAAAAAAAACAAGAAGAAGAAGAAAAAGAAAAAGAAGAGGAGAAAAAAAGAAGAACCATTCCAAAGGAATGGGAAAGAGGTTTTCTTGTTTTCTCTTTTCATCGAGAACTGCAACTACACATAGCAGATTTCAGTCTTGGACTATATATATATATAGAATATATATCGTGACCGGAAAGGGAGTCAGATTCGAAACGTCCCAAGACTTTTCTCATCTTTTTTTTCTAACACACGACTTGCTCTAGCTTATGTTTGTATTATGCACTCAGAGGTAATCTCACAAGTAGATTCGAATTGGTATTTACCATTTGTATTAATGTATGTATGTCTGTATGTCTGTATGTATGTATGTATGTCTGTCTGTTTGTATGTCTGTATGAATGAATGAATGTTTATTTGATTGTGTATAAGTATGTACGTAGGTATTTATGTACGTATGTACGTGTGAGTGAAGCACATAAATTATATGCACCTATGTAATGTAGTAAGAGGATCGACTTCGAACGTGGTCGCCGCGCCGTTACGCCTTGCTCCAAATTAGTTGCAGACGTTCATTTATAATGCCACCACCATTATGTATACCTCGTCCTATGGAGCGCACAATGCTATTGTTCGTTGCAAGGGCAGCCACCCCTCTCGAGAATGTGGCGTAAAAGAGATTTGAGAGAGAGGGGGGGAAGAACCTCCGGGAAGAAAATATTCCAACTGGAGAGATACTGATGCATAATATTGTCCGTGAAAATTTTTGCAAGCACCACCAAAGGAACACATTATTTGGTATAATTTTCTCTCTCTCTCTCTCTCTCTCTCTCTGTCTCTTTCTATCCTTCGAGGTGGTCCCCCATTATATTATGCCGCATGAGTAAAGATTCCCATTCGCTGACTCTTTTTGATTCCTATAAGTCTCGTGCTCGTTGCCTTATGCCGGCAATTTCTTGACAATTGCAATACGTAAATTCCGCGCGACAACTGCTGACTTTCTTGGAAGTACAGATTAGAGTCGTGAGACCGTCACTAGTAGCTCTTTTTTCCCCTCTATACGAACATGACACGTGTGTGTGTCTCGTTATACCATTGTTTTTACTCTTTTTTTCCAACACGACGACCATTTTGACAATGAATTATTGTTTGGATTGTTTCCCACACAAGTGGTTTGTGTGACAAATTAATTGCCTTTGGAAATAGAATAAGAGAGAGAGAGAGAGAGAGAAACATTTTCTTTATTGTGAAATATAAATTCGAAATTTTCATTGTTATTTTATTGTCATTATTATTGGAATTTCACATCTATGTTGAAGCGCAAATTCCAATAATTGTTTGGAAATTGTTTGGAAAATTATGTTTTTTTTAATGATCAAGGCTAGTGATAAAGGCTAGATATACAATAATTATATTAAACCTCAGAGGAAAATTGTTGAGAAAGTAAAAAACCGATGAACATTCTTCTGCAACTTCCTCGCATTGTATCAAGTCGAGGAGCAAAACAATCTCCAGAAAAATGTCAATCCATCAGTTACGCTGGTCAGCCTTCCAGAAATTTCGTCTCCCCCTTTCTCTCTCTCTCTCTCTCTCGAAAGCGAGAAAGAGAGAAAGAGAGAGAATTTCCGGAACGTCACGGACAGGAATTTAAACACTTTGCCTCGTTGATAAATATTCCCCATCTCCAGTATGAAATCATATCTAAATAAAAAACTGTAAATTTCACATATAAAAACCCCTTTTGTGTACTTTTGCCATTCTCGCGAAAACTTTTCAAATCTTTCTGCTTAAAAGTTTTTCAAAAAAAAAAATCCAAATGGAATATTTTATAAGTATATACACCCATATATTTTATGGGGATCGTTAGTATACAACCCTCGGTATATTTACGACACTGAGAGGGGCCTTCATCATTTTGCAAATCCCAAGGATTTTTCCCATGGTCTTTTGTAGAAACTTGGGAGAGGAGAAATGCAAAAAAAGAAAGAAAGAAAGAAAAAAAAGAAAATTCCTACCGCCAATAAAGAAATGGAGAAAGGAAAAGAATTAGAAATCCAAATGGAAAGAGAAAGATAGAGAGAGTCGCGCGCGCGACATTGGCGGGCGCGAGAAGAGAATTACGAGGCTCAGGTGCACAGTGGTACATTATTAAAAACAGGAAAACCTCATCATTTTCGTTGGCTGTTCATAAAGATATTAAATGGAAACATTATATTACAATTGAGAATGGAAGCAAGGGGGAAAGAAAAAATTTTCCTACCATCACGTGTCGGTAATTTAGAAATCTGTCTTTTGGAAAAAATTTTTTTTACTTGAATTTAAAAATAGACAAAAGTGGGATTTAGTTTAAAAGGTAAGCGATGGAACGAGGGGGGAATTTTGAAATGTTCGGTAATAATTTGCGAGAAAAATGTCCGGAATCCTGGTTTTCGTTTCCCTTGAAATAAGAAGACTCATTGGAAATCTCTTTAAGTGAAAAATGCACTTGGAGGGAAAATCACGTTCAATTTTGTTGTTGTTGATTTTTTGTCTTCCAACTTCTTCCGTGCGTCTTAGGCGGTTTTCTCATTTCTCTCTTGGTATTTATACCTGCACACGTTCGCGTAACAGAGACCTTTATTGTTTGCTCTTCCTTGTGTGGGTTTAGAGTACCTGTGGATTCCTTGAGTGTGTATTTTCGTGTCGCGGAGGTGCAACGCTCAGGAAAGTTGGCAAGCGCTAACAAGCGAGAACTGCAGGTGCCAAAGGAGACTGACCTTATAGTATTATATCTCTCACATTCTAACTCTCTGACAATGTGGGAAGCATTTTGCCCCGTATTTATATTCTCTTCAAACATGGCAATTCTCAGCCTTGAAAAACCAAGAGGGAAAAAAATAGCCCATTTTTCGAATTTTTTCTATGGACCACCCTAGTTTTCAGCTATTGTTCGCAATTTTCAGTTCGACCTAAAAACCCCAAAAATGATGGCATTACTCACCTTGGCCTGTCAGCACATATTAGGTTTGTGTATAAAAATGTATTGAAACTTAAAAATGAAGATTTATTGCGTGTGGAAAAATTATTTGGTTGTAAATTAAAAAATGGACCTATGTAAATAGTTTTACTGCCTATTTTTTTATTTACTTTTATTTATTATTTTATTTACAATTTTACATATTTGTAATTTTGTCAAATTTTGGTTAGAATAAACAAATTTCAAAAAGTTTCGCAAAATTAGTTACAATCAACCGAAAATTAAAAATAAATCGCTAAAGGCTTTGGAACAGATTTCGGAAAACTTTTCCCAATCTCTAAAATTGTTGGATGTTAAAAGCAGGGAATTAGAAAATAAGCCCGATGGTACTTAATTTTACATTAAAGGGTTGAAAATGTACTTTGTTATTCATATTGTGCGGTTGGAATTATAAATCGTTGCATTTCACGTATATTACTTGTTCGTAAATCGTAAATCTGCCATAAAAGCAAAGTTTTCCCCTCTATATAGCTTACGAGTCGTACACGTCGATGTACGTTACATTTTTGTACCTTGAATATATTCTTTTATATTGCACTTATACAACGCCAAAACGAATATACAAGACCCTCGAACGAATCTCATGCATCGAACAAGTTATGTACATATCACAAAAGTTGAAATGCACCATACGTGCAATGATGTTCATATAATAATACCGATTCACCTGCGCGAGTCGTATTTATTTATTTATTTTTTTTTCGTATACGGCAGAAATTACACGTGCAGACCAAAGGAGTCGGACCTGTAATCTGATCGTATTGATCTTGAATTGAAGTAAATTCCCAACAAAAGTTGATTACAAGATAAGCAAGAATAAGTTTATTACTGTTATACTCGAAATTCGTGTTTAACTGTTGGTTGAATGCTCAAAAGCAGGCTCAAAAGTTTATGCCATAGTTAAGATTATCAGTGACATTTTTTTGAAGTTGTAAAAATGAATTTTTATATATTTTTTACACTTGGAGTTGGTTCTTTAAAATATTCTTCAAAATTTAAGCTGAAATTATTAACGTGTATTGTAATTAGAGAAATTTTTTTCAAGTTCAGGGGTACAAATTGTCAAATTCGACAAAAAAGGCAAGGGAGTTTAATTTTTCTATATTTATTTTAGAATTATATACTTCAAATCTGAATTGAAATTTACGTTTCTTTTGTTTAAATTAACTTGCTGTTTTTCTATCCGGTTTGGTCGCGATCGTTAAGGCGTGCGGCTATTCAAGTTTCGATTCGATTACAGGTCGTGCGTTCGAACCCCCGTAGAGTGAAATTTTTTTCCATAATAATAATATTAGTAACTAATTATTAATTAAATTCACTTTTAGGTTGACAAAGTAACTAAAATTTCTGGTTAACTAATTCAAATTTTTGAATTTGACTATTTTTTTAGTTATTTTTTTACTACAAATTAATAATTTTTTTTACTAATTACTGAAGCAAAAATTCAGCCAAGATTTTACTAATAATTAGTTATTTTTAACTGATTTAGATTTAGAGAGCACTAATTCACATTAGTAAGAATTTACACTAATTTTTAGTACTAAAATATTACATTTTTTTTAGTTTTTTGAGAAGTTCTAATTTTACTAGTTTTAGTAAAAAAGTGACTAAAAGTTATAGTGAAGATTCTGATACTAATGTGAATTAGTGTCTCACTTTTTCCTATTTCAGATTTAGAGAGAAAGATCTTTGCTTTATTTGAAAATATTTTCTTGTTACTGGCACTGGACTTTATAGTAATACCTGACGGTTTTAAAGCTCACTCCAATTACTGCTTCTCGAAAGAGATCGTTAGTTTAGAGTTTTTTTTTCTTTGTTAGAATCCAGAGCCTCAGGTGGCTCGTCAGCCATAGGAGGGATGTTACAAAACTCCTTCCGATAATGAAACGTTGACTTTCATCTTCTAGGGACGGATGAGGATTGATAAAGGCGCACATCTTCAACATTCGATGATCATATCACAATAATAATTCAAGTGCAATGCGAACAAATATTTATTCCAAAAAAAAAATGGAGAATCTACTTTCTTATCTCTCGTTTTCTCAGAGAGTTTATATACTTTAGTGTCAATATTGAAATATCTTATCATCTAATAAATTTATGTCCACATATCTTTCACCATTGTGAAATAACTAATCGTATCATTGAATCATTGACTCTTTTGTGATAAGGCAAATATTATCGGTGAATTTTCTCAAAATTAAATTACAATTTGCTTTGTTATTCTTCGCACAGGTTTTTTCTTTTATCTAATGGTAGTAGATTAATCATCATTTGGGGAAATAAAAAATGCTTTTTTGATCACAGGTTCCACAATCGAAAAATGAAATTTTTGGTCGAAATTAGGTTGCGCTTGTTTTGAATTCCCCTCTTGTATTTTCAGATTAAAATCTCTTTCTTTATATCTAGAAAAAAACAATTTGCGCTAAACAAAAAGTTTTCTATTGATGATGATAAGAATTAAGGATCTTGGTTTCTTTTCTTGCTGAAGAGATGAAAGATTGCTTGATGTAGTAGTGCTGATGATTTCAATAATAGAAATTTTATCCTCGCGTGTGAAGACTGGCCGCTCCCTTTGGTCCCTCAGGCGACAGAATTCAAGGTTCTTTCTCTAACAAGTAAGTCTCGCCGCTTGTTATGAATTCAAAAGATTATTTTTTTCCACTTTTTTTTATTTTTCTTTCTTTCTTCTCCTTCTCTCTCTCTCTCTCTCTCTTCCTCTCGTACAATAAACCGAGGGAAAAATATTTCTATTACCCTATCCATTTGACAGTCTATGAATGTGTGGAGGCACTTATTTTTATTAGGAGCACGTCATCCAATTATCGCAAATTCGCGTATATATGATCTTGGAGATCGATAGGAAGTGCTTCGAATGGTCGAGGAAAGAAATGAGAGATTCGATCGATTCGATGATGGTGGTGGTGTGTAAGAGGTGCGCGTAATAAGGGCCGGTCGCACCCTAAGTGACCGAAATGGTGCAATAATTCGTGACTCTCGTGACGTTAAGAGGCCTCTCTCCCCTTGGCCGTGGGGCAGGAGTGATCTAAACACGCAGAGAGAAATGGGAATCTTGGCCGTGTTCACTTAAAGCGCGACCCAACGTTTTCCAGTCATGGCCCTAAATATAGACCCCCTTGGAACTACAACCTGGCCAATTATAGCTCTTTGATGCCACGTCATTTTGCCACTGGCATCCATCTTTCACTTTCTCACAATTGGCAAACCAATAATTTCATCACGGCCAATCGAGCAATGATAAAATTATCCCTAGTCGGAGGAACGCTGCAAAAAAAAAATACTTCAATTCCCTTTGATGCGTTAAAAGTAGATTGGGTTTGATCCAGATAGTGAAAGAGGCCAGAAAGTGATGTTAAGGTTTGCATTTCATGTATGGGTTGAATGAAAGAAATAGTAAATCGATTTTTATGCTGATGTTAATTTTTTACTGCTTGAAAGAGGAGAAATTGAGTGCCAATGTTCAACCAGGATTGGTTGCCAATATTGGACCAGTTTTGTCTGCCAGGGGAGAAGTTAGTATTAGATCAGTCTTGCCTGCTAATAACGAATTGGAACTGCTGGTCCAGTATTAGGTCCGAAATCGCTAAAAACTAGTAACTGCCAATATTGAGCCAGGACTGGGGAAACAAAACTGTCAGTTAGTACTCTGCCAGTATTGTCAAATACTAAATCAGCATTTGACTGAATCGGTCAGAATCGTGACTTTCTGCCAGTATTTGGCCCTAAATCGCTGCCAATACTGCCAATACTTCCTGCCAGTTTTCAACCAATATTGAGCCAAATATATCAATATTCTGCCAATACGGAGCAGTATTGCCTGCCAGTATTGCAACTAAAACTTTCTGCCTGTCAGTATTGAACAATAAGAACTTATGCAGAACATAAACTTCTGCCAATAATGAACCAAGATTGTTCGGTACCATTGGGGCAAAACTGGCACCTAATTTCCCATTAGAAACGAATTTCTTTTTCCAATTTTTTTTTGATAGATTATTATTGCAACGTTTTATTTACCCCTCGAGAGTAAATAAACGGAAAAAAATGACCGATCCAAGAATTAGATTAGAAAAAAGGAAGAGTTCTGAATAATAGGAAATTCCTTGTGTCATTTGGTCACCCTAAGTTCGATCGCGTGCAACCTTCAAAGCGATAAACTTATTTGGGTCACTGCCTTAATATCATATCTGCATGTCTACACTGAGTAAACCCCCTTTGTTCCAAATATTCATCATTGTAAGTTTGTCTTTTTTTTCACCTTCATTTATGTCAACTAGTCTTGTATAATTATTTTTCACCTTTTCATATTTATGATGAATCGTTACTGAAATTATACTTCTCTAATATACTTTACGACAGTAATAATAACAACAATTTTTTCATATATACAAAAGTTTATCATTTCTAATCTTCTTATTCATAAAAGCTGGTTATTGTAGGTCACGCGAAAAATGTTTTTAATATTACTTTAAGCCATGAGTCGTCTTGAATTTAATTAAATTGACTTCATATTTGTATTTTGTGTATTAAACATAAGAACTTCTGCTTGAATATTTTTGTTATATGCATGATTTGAGTTTACGTTTAATAAATTGACATAAATGGGGCAATTTTCTTGTTTTGTATTTTCAGTGGGTAAATATGAAAAATAGGGTGTGGAAATATTTTGCGATAGATTAGAAATTTATCACTATACTAGCGGAATACTGGCTAAGAACTGGTAGACAGAGGAGGTTGATTACTGATTTTAAAGTAATTTTTAGTTTGTACTGGTTCAGTACTGGCAATTATTATTGGTTCAGTACTGCTTTCATCAAACTCGGCCAGTATTGGTTTAGAACTGGCAAGTATTATTGTTTCAGTACTGCTTTGACCAAACTCTGCCAGTATTGGTTCAGAACTGGCAAGTATTATTGGTTCAGTACTTGACTAAAATCGTCCAGTATTGGTTCAGCACTGATAAGCATTATTTTTCCTACCTCGTCTTTTTAGAACCATCAGTCTATACTGGCTCAGCACTGGCAACAATTATTGCTTCATTATCGGTTTGTTACAAGCAGTACTTTCAATTATTTCTGGTTCAGTCTTGGAAACCGAGTTCAGATCATCACTGACCATCAATCCTGGCCCAATACTGGCAGCCAGTTTTGGTTTAAATTGCGGAAAATTGATTACCAGCAAAGTGACTTCTGTTTTTCGAAACAAAAGCATACAAAAAAGAGTTTCTTTGTATGATTTTGTTTCGACTTTCCTCTTTGTCTTTCTAATTTTCAAGAAAAATTATCCAGTTTGTGTATACTTATATGAAATATTTACACAAGCCAAGAACACGTGTTTTTTTGAAAACAGATCGGAACTAGAGGATATTGACCTCATGGGACAAAGCGTTGAATTCTCTTCCCCTAAGTGATTACACAACCGAATATTATCTCAAAGGTAAACCCGGCAGCGGACTCGAACACTTCCTTATCTTGTTCAAACTTAAGGGTCGATTTGAGGAGAGTTTCTTAGAACCTCTCACTTGGACAAATGGCGAAATCATTTTATCGTGAATCTTATTTGTTTATGTTGATAAAAAGTTGATCACTAGAGGAACATTTTAATATTTATAATTATGATCAATTTAATGCCGTTTGTTTTTTGTTTTTTTTTGACCGAAATTCCTCCCGAGTGGCATCCTTGAAAAAGAGTTTTATACCAATTCTTTCGTTGAACGATAAATGGAAAATCGCCTCGAGGACGTACAATACTATTCGAGCCATTGAATTCCAACTATGGTGGCAAAGGAAAAGAAAGCAGAAGTAAAGGAAGAGAGGAAATTCACTACGGCTTCGAGTTAGATTAGAGAGATAGAAAGGGACTCACACTTGTTGGCTTTGAAACACGAAAAAAAAAAAAATAAGAAAAAAAGGTGAGACGGAAATGAAATCATTGGCTCTAGGAGAGGAAAATCTGCTTGAATCACCTTGTCCTGTGTGCTCTAAATGGCTGGTTTTAGATTATGATCAGCATTAAGCTGTCAAGGGTTGCTTTTTTGAATTCCAACGTCAGGATTTTAATCCCATTCTCCAAAATGACCACTTCCACACCCCTCAGGTACTGAATGAACGTCGGGCAAAAGCTGTGTTTACGCTAGGTTTGTGACTCCTTCATAATCCCCTCTCTCTCTTGTCCCGTCGAGCGTGAGCGCTTCTCATCTTTTCAAACGCCTAGGCGCGTTTAGCATATACATATTATACATTTTGTTCGATCCCCTTTTGCGGGTCGCTCTCTTTTTTTTTTACACTCTTTGTGCGCTGCATGTTTTTTTTTCCTGCACCCCTCAACCTTCAGAGGTGCAAGTATTTATCAACGCAGACGCATCATGCATATTCGACATGGCAATTTAACGCCAAAACCCAAATGCGCTTTTCAAACACAGCCGAGCGGAAACTTACGACCCGAGAGTGATGATAAACTGAAATTGTCATTCTTTAGATCCGGTTTTTTGTGCGGTAATTAATTTGCAGTCACTTTATTCCTTGACAAAAGGATTTCAAAAATAATCTTATCGAAAAGATCTAATGATGAATTACAATTCATCATTAGATCTTTTCTAATCTTTTCTAATCTTTTCTTTTAGATCTAATGATGAATTACAATTCATCATTAGATCTTTTCGATGATGATTGTAAAAAAGGTTTGTGTGATTTATGCCAGTTAGAAATTAGATGAGAAATTTGGGAAATTTGGGAAGCTTTTGGAATGAATTTTAGAGACGAAAATCTGAAGTTAATGCTAATTCAAGATCATAAGCTTCAGATATCCGGAATCAATTCGAAGACCAGAACCAAATGGTAAATTTTAGGATGAATTTTTGAATCTAAAACGTGAATTTGATCATAATTCCAGAAAAATAGCTTCCGGATATCTGGAATTAATACGAAGAGCAGAAATAATTCCGAAAGGTAATTTTAGAATCAATTTTTGAATCAAGAACCTAAATTTTAAAAAAATATGATTTAATCATATTTTTTGAAAAGTATCCTCTGAATTTTTGGAATTAATTAGCAGACCAGAAGTAATTCCAAGGTGACTTTGGAATTAATTTTTGAATCAAGAACCTTGATCATAACTTTTGGAAAATATCTATTGTTTGGTATTAATTAGAAGACTATGGTCTTCAAATTCGAATATTAAGTTTAGGATGCATGTTGAAAAATTAGTTGATCCTAATTTAGGATTATAGTCCCAAGATACCTGGAATTAATATTCCAAAACTGGAACCAATTTCAAGCTAAGCTTCAGGTAGGATTTTGGAATCAGAATTGATCCTCATCCAAAGTCATCCATTCCTGCGATATTCAATTCTAAAATTAGAATCAATTCCAAGGTTAAATTTATGAATTTCCCAATCAAAGAACAATTTACTTCTAATTCAGTAAAATATCAATTAATTCGAAGACTAGATAATAAATAAAAATAAAAAAATAAAGAAAAATACTACAAATACTGTAGGTAACAATGATAATAATTCTAGTTTCGAGTACCAAAGGAAAAAATCCGTTTTGTTTTTGGATCAATAAAATATCGAATTGGATCAATAAAATATCGAAACAAGCACACCTCACAATAATGAAAAGCGGAACTTGAGCGCATATGTGTTTTAATGTTTTTCCATCAAGTGAAGAAACGACCGCAAGTGAATCCTCCCAGATGGTATGGTATTTCGTTTGAAAAATATAGGGCCGAACATCAACACTGAAGAGTTGTGTGTTCGTAAAGTCCCATGAGACTAACAAGGGCGAGAGAATATAAGGATATATTCAACTAGAGCCGTGGGAGGGGGGGATGAAGGGGTACACTCTGGATATATAGAAAATACAGAACCGTCGAT
>JUFY01032221.1:33950-77941 GCA_001855655.1 Leptopilina clavipes
CCCACGAATCCATGCCCAATGCCGGGTGAGGTCCAAAGGGACCTCGAGGCACCCGGGCACATCCAGCGGTGCCTAGTAAAACATGAGTCAACTACCTTTCAGTCTCGAGGCCGACTGGGCGACAGGTTACTGAGTAAAATAGCAGCATGTGCACTAAATCACTACCAGGAATGCACAAGTATATAGTATGTATCTGAAATACTCGGCACCACCCTTCTCCCGATAGTTAACAGACTCACACGTGCTTCGTTCTCGAATAACAAGTTTCAAGAGAATATAGTTATATTATATAATTCTCGGTCGCCATATTCGATCCGCCATTTTTAATTTTTTTAAACTAACATCATATTTGTAATTAGTGACCCCGAAAACCCCTGAGTAACAAGCTTTAGCAGAATCTGGTTATATTTTTTAATTTTCAGTTGCTATATTGGATCCGCCATTTTGAATTTTTTAAAACTAGCATCATATTCTTAATCAGCGACCCCGAAAACCCCCGAGTAACAAATTTCAGCAGAATCTGGTTATATTTTTTAATTTTCGGTCGCCATATTAGATCCGCCATTTTGAATTTTTAAAAACTAACATCATATTTGTAATCAGCGACTTCGAAAACCCCCGAGTAACAAGTTTCAGGAGAATCTGGTTATAAGAAAAAATCCGTTTTGTTTTTGGATCAATAAAATATCGAATTGGATCAATAAAATATCGAAACAAGCACACCTCACAATAATGAAAAGCGGAACTTGAGCGCATATGTGTTTTAATGTTTTTCCATCAAGTGAAGAAACGACCGCAAGTGAATCCTCCCAGATGGTATGGTATTTCGTTTGAAAAATATAGGGCCGAACATCAACACTGAAGAGTTGTGTGTTCGTAAAGTCCCATGAGACTAACAAGGGCGAGAGAATATAAGGATATATTCAACTAGAGCCGTGGGAGGGGGGGATGAAGGGGTACACTCTGGATATATAGAAAATACAGAACCGTCGATCTCCCAGCGGGTAAAGCTTGCAGCTTACGGATGTAAGCTTCTCTCGCTGTACTATACTGGCCATCTCTTTCGTCCTCGGAAGGCTTTTGCCAAATCTCCGCTCCATGGATGCATTTCTCATGTTGGCGTCTGGCTCTCCGATGAAATAGCCTTTAATCTTTGAATATACAGAAAAACAGTATTAATGCTTTTATATCGTTCCATATACGCTTTTCACTATGTGGAATATAAATTGTTTTATAAGTTCGATAACATTTTTTTCCCCTCTAGTCTTATATAATGAGTTTGTATAATTTTGCTAATGATTGATCGTGTGTCAAGCAAAACTGATATAATCGCTATACATTCACTTTTTTCAAGAATCATCCTTGGGAGAAGGAACGTATTTATCATCGGATTAGGCAAATATTTGGCATTTTTTTGTTTTACATCTACTTTAACAATCCATTTTCTTTTCTTTTTTTTAACGAATACAGAAACGGTTTCTAAGTTTTGGAAAAATAATATAGATGACTCATTTTGAGCTGCTACAAAAATAAACAGGTAACGCTTTGTTTCTTTTTGACTAGAAACAAAATTGAGCCCAAGTTTTTAATTCGGAGTTTTTAATCCTTATTATAAAATTTTGTAGCAGGGCATAAAGAATCGTTATTTCAGGTAAAAAAAAAGGGGGGGAAGAACCTAAGAATCCGGGTAAAAATAATATTTCCTTTGACAGAATACATCAAAGAGATGAGGCATTTTTCAATACAAACTGTTATCATCTTATTGCTACTTCTTTATCTCGACTCTTGTTATTCTTTTCCAAAGCAATTATCTCAAGAAAATATTTTATCGACTTTTGCCTCCTCTGCGCAATAAAGTAAAATATACAAACTGTCCACTAAAGTTTTGATACCTTGAGAAGGCGGAAAAGTATCTTAATTAAGAAGCGTTCGAAACGTCCTCGACCTTTTTTTTTCTATATTGAGATTTTTTTCCCATCTTTGAAAACTTAACTACATCAAAACGAAATGAATCCGAGAGAGAAGTCTTGAAGTATAATGAAAAAATGTAAAAAGAATTTTGATAGAAATAACTTTTTTCCTTATCATAGTTTGTTTATTTTTGAACCGAAATGAATCCGAGGGAAAAGTGCCGAAGTAAAAATGTATTAAAGAATTTTATATATATATAGAAAATAATTTTTTGAATAATTTGTTTATTGCTCCAATTTTTTTTTTTTTTTGCAGTGTGACGAAGAAGCGAATTGGATTCAACAGCATTTAAAAAGGTGTTCTTTGGAGGGAATCTAATAACTGCAAGGCGTCGAGGCGATAAGTTGAGAAGGAAGCAGAATACTTCCAGATATAATTGGGTATCGACGCTGGACTGGGCAAAGACTGATCGGAAAAAGAATCGGAAATAAGATTTCTCTTGAGAGTGGAGGAGAGTGGATATTTATCTATAGAACTTTGCTTATATATTGTGTCACGGAATATGAAAAATAATTTTTTCCCGTATGGGAAACAAAGTCGGTGAGCATGCTAATTTTCAACGAACGGCCGCTCTTTAAACTTGCCCTGCCTACCGCGAGGTGCACCTCACTTATTTTATACCGGAAACGCACCATTGGCACGCGAAACTCACAGAGATTTTACCAGAACCTTAACCACTGTGCTTCGTGCTTTACCCCCATTTTTGTGGTTGTAATTTCATTTTTATATGAATTGCATAAATTTTACAAATTCTACAAATTCCAGAAATTTTAGAATTTAAAATTTCACTTTTGAGGTTAATTTCCTGTTGTCATTGACTAGGCACCTTTTCAGATCTTTAAGAGAGGAATTTTTAAACTTTTTCCAATATTTACGTTCATAGGAGAAACTAGCGCGCTCTTTTGAGAGAAACCTTGCAACTCAGGTGACTCGTGTCTATTCGGGTAAGTTCGTGTCTGATCGTGAAATCCCGAGCCGAAACGAACTGTTACGAACATTCGCGATTCCGAAGTGACAAACAAATTCTTTAATCGTTTTTTCAATTACATAGTAACAAATTGTAGTTTATGGCAATTATACAGAAGTAAATATTTATTTATATTATAAGGTTGTTTTCTTCAAGGTAGAATTTAATACACTCGCTAATTATTATTAATCGATGAATGGATTTTCATTCCCGCGAATTGAAAACGAATTTACTTTAAAAGACTTTCTGGATTATTGTCTCGACTATAAATTCGTTTTCTCGTTCGTAGGCGTGCGGAGCGCGTTATAGCAGGTTGCGGCTAGGGAGTTATACAGGAGTGTATTGCCCTTCTCCATCCTCCTGCCTCTTTCCCCCAAGGTGCCCCATTCCTGGCGCGCGCTCCCTCCCTCTCAGCCCTCCAACGTGTCGTATCGGATATTCTGGGTATTGATAAAATAATGAGTGCATTATTAACTCGGCTTAGCTCCACGTGGGGTGGTGGCTGTGGCGGTAATGTAATATCTGCCGGCATGCGAGGCAATTGCACGCACACTATTACCACCAAAAAAGGAAAAATAAAAACACGTAAATGTATATATAACACACGACATTAATCTAAAACGCTCAATTGCAAAAAGAAAATCCAACTGAATCTCATAAAATCGAATTGTCAAAATTAAAAAATTATCAATAGCTCTGAAATTCTTTCTCCTTCTTCTATAGAGGATTAATTTGGTCTTTTTCAGTTTGATTCGAAAAGGTTGTAAATTTTCCTAAAATTGAAGGATGTAAAATTTTGTTGAAATTTATTGACAATATTTATAATTGTGAATACTGGAAGGTATTCTTAGTTTGAGAGGGAAGCCATGGGAAACAAGTGAGGCGTACTTAGGGGGTGTTGTGTGTGGAAAGACGTGAGGGTATTCTATGCATGCCTGGGTTGTATTGATCTCAAACGCACTAGTGCGTGCGTGTCAGTTCAAAACTGCACACAACCCTCTGTTTTGCCTCTTCCTCTTTTAACTCACCTTGCGTGCTTCATTTGTTCCTTATTCCGTTAAGTTTATTCCACATATTGTAGAATACTTCAGACTCAATAAAAAAATCGCTTTCTCTTTATGGTCTCCCTGCAGAAATTGTTCCACTTTGCCCTATAGGGCAAAGGGAAATTAAAGCAAAAAATAGGGCTTTAATAAGGATCTAGTTAGTTTTCCTAGTAGAACTAGTTTAGTTAGTAGCTAGTAGCTACTAGTTCCCAGGAACTAATAGAACCTAGTTCCTTGGTAGAGCCTATTATTTTAAGTAGAGCAAAGTAATTTTTTTAAAGACCCTTGCAAAAATTCACCGACCCGGCCCCAAACTGGTTTGAAATAGGGCCCACGTCTGGAAATATTTGATCCAGACTGAAAAATCGCTCTAAATTTTAGCCCCGCTCTGTTTTATATTGTTTCACTCAGATTTAGAGCAACCTGACCTGGCCCCATACAGAGCCTGGTCAAAATTTCTACACTGGGGTACGATTTTGTAATTTCACTTTGACTTTCGATTCGATATTGACTTTGACTTTGATTTTGACTTTAACATTGACTTTGACTTTAACATTGACTTTGACTATGACTTTGATTTTGACTTTGACTTTGACTTTGACTTTGACTTTGACTTTGACTTTGACTTTGACTTTGACTTTGACTTTGACTATGACTATGACTATGACTTTGATTTTGACTTTGACTTTGACTTTGACTTTGACTTTGACTTTGACTTTGACTTTGACTTTGACAAATAGAAATGTTATGAAACTACAAAGGCGTTTCTGAATGAGTGAAAGTCATTGTTAAAGTCAATGTTAAAGTCAAAGTCAAAGTAAATATCGAAAGTCAAAGTGAAATTACAAAATCGCACCTCTGGAATATTAAAGAAATAACAGTCCACTATTATTTCTTTATTATTAATTTCTGGGTATTAATTTCATTCGTTTTTTTTCTCTGGCTATATAGGAAATTATCTCTTCATTAACATAGGGAATCGTTTATCTTGTAACATTTGTGATTATGTAAATAGAATTTTTTTAACCTACTCGAACATTAAGTTGTCTAAAATAGAAAATTTGACACTGTCATCCATGTCAAAATTCCACTCAACGAAAGGATGACTAACTGAATATTGGGAGATAGAATATTTCCTTAAAAAAGTTAAGAAGAAGAAGAAGAAGGTGTTTTGGGGAATGGGGAAAGTTGTGTATATGCATTATGAGATGATATGCTGAGGATATTACACTCTTAAAGCGCAGGTTCCTTGGATGTTGTGTGAGGGCTTAAGATAAGTAAGTAGCAGGTAGCAGGTGTTGCGTCGGGAACGATGCTAAAGGAAGATACGGGTCTTCACTGAAAGACATATTGCCAACGTTTACCGGCAGGTAAAGAAAAGCTTTAGTTGAGATCAGGCATAACCGATCCCACTTCTCTCTTTCTTATACATATATATATATATATATATATATATAAAGTGCCGCCGTTTCAGCTTCAAACTTAAATGCGATCTATCGCTTTTTGAATCGGGTTTGTCAGCGCTCACAAAGAAGATTGAATTCCATATATATAACCAAGTGGATGGAAAAAAAAATTAGTGGGATTAACCTGTAGCTATTTTTCATGATCGGGTCAATTTTTACAATTTTATTTCAGTTTAATTTTCAATCTAGGAGAATTTATTCAAAAGTTCTTTTTGACAATTTCGATATTTTGTTTCAATGAATTGGTAATTAGTAATTAGTAATTAGTATAATTACCACTTTCACCTGTAAAAGGAAATATTTGAAAATATTTCGAAAATATCAATCGTCTGCGTATTTTCGAACACAAAGTTACATCCCTCATCCCTTTTTTGCGCAATTACATTCCTGTAAATTGCGTATTGAGTTCATCGCTTTTTTACTAACGCTGATGAAATTGAGTCAATTCAACTCGAAAGCCATTCGGACAGCCAGTTTCATTTTGGACAATTTCCATAAGAATTGCTATTGCACAATTTTATTGAACTTTCAATAAATTTTTTTGCAACCGAGGCTAAATTGTTTAAAAATTTAATCTGTAGAAAAGTGATGAGTTTATTTAATTTAATCCACTGGATTTCAGAAAAAGGAATCCTGTGAAATTAGATTAGAGAAGATTTATTTATTGTCTTTGTCAAATTATGATTGAATGACTAATAAATTCTCCCCTCGAAACAAGAATTAAATTGCTCCACCATGACACAATATTACACACTGTATATGGAAAATACAGAGTCCTGACTGATGTCTCGAGATTTGTCTCGTGCCTCAATGAATGAAACTTAAGCCCGGTAAAGTCGAGCGGAATATCCGTGCGCCGAGACCCTTCTGCTTCACAATATTCACAATGTCGTAATCAAAGGCACCTTCTCTCTATCTTCCTTGAAAGTACAATACAGTCGTTTACAGGAATGAAGAGATGCAACCGCGTACCTCTTGCACTAAGCGCCGATATTTTCATAGATGAATAATGAAAAACTGAAGTCAAAAAAGAAAACTGACATTTCTTTCATTTTCCCCATCATCACCGAAAAATACGGTACAAAACGGAATGAAACTATCGATTTTCAAAATACCGTTTGTACCTTTTTCAAAAGAACCTTACATTCACCTTTTTTTCGATATTTATTTAAAACTAGTTTATTTAAAATGCAATTTATTCACATCTAAATTGTAAACATCACAAGGGAGATACTATCATTTTTTAGACACTGAAAATTTGTTTTCCATTCACACACAACTGAGAAATACTTCTGACTTTTGTGGTATTTGAACCGCTATTTATCAAACGTCACAGATGCTTCGCATTTCACTATTAAGGTGAAAAAAAATGTTAATTTCCCCCACGCTATTTGATGGATTGCGAGGTTGGAACAATTAACGACATCCTCTTCCTAATGTTTTCTAATGAATACATAAAATTAAAATTCAAGGAGAGAAACAAAAATTGAATAAACAGTCTGATGAATGTATTTTTAATGATATTTTGACCGTCAGGATTCGATTTTTTGTTGTTGTGTAAAGACACGCGAGGAGGTGAAGAACCTTTAATATTTCAGGTATTTTGGTCGTGGTAAAGTGTTTCGTAGGTAAAGTATTCTCTTTGAAGAAAACTAGTCGTCGTCGTCGTCAACATAGAAGAGTCGATTCCATCGAGTTCTGACACGCGAGTTTCAAGTTAAAGTTTGCCAGTGCCTCTCGGGTGACCCTCGAATGTCCTTACCTTTTGCCGTTGGAAAGATCAAAGACGCTTGAAAATCGATGTCGGCTTTTCCTTCAGATTCGATTCAATTTACCATCATCATCCTTTATCTTCGTCAATGTTTTCAACCCTCTGCGGGAAGAAATCGTGATCATTGAAATGAAAAACTGAATTCTAAATCTGTTTTTTTTGTTTGGAATTATAATTCTGAAAATAATTCAGATCTTCGATAAGATGGTTTCAAAGTGTTCTTGAGGTTTGTTTTGATTTCTGATTTTCTAAGGAGGAATATTGTTGGAATTATCTAATAGATCGGCAAATGGTGAATTGGTTCCGTATAAGTGGAGGACAAAAGAAGGAGAAGTGAGTATAGACCGATTAGTACGGCCCATTGACCGATGCTGGTGGTACACAACAGCGACCCTGTTTTCAAGTTGGACTGGTTCCAACCTATATCCTTTCACGTTGGCAGGATCGTCCTCGAGACTTGTTTGCCGACGTACACTTTAGCCATACTAAGGAAAGTATTTCAACCCAAAGTTTCCCGAGACAGGCAGACGTGCCTTGGCAAGACAGCATGAAATTTCACTCCCAAGGTCTTTACTAACTAGAGGGATGTTTACGGGATATTCAAAATAGTTCGCGAATCTAATTTCCCCCCTTCTCTCTCTTTCTCTACTTTTTAGCTGCCTTTTAAGCTCTTCGTAATCTATTTCTCAGTGTGGGGATTGTTTACTCAACAGACTTCCACGGTGGCACGTGAATCGTTATCTTGAATCGAATTTTCAATCATTTCCTTCACTCCATAACGCAGCCAGGTCAGAGCCCGGTCGGTCACCGTGTTTCAACCAGGTCGGTGAATTTCTGCAAAAACGTCCAAGTCTGGGGTAAAGAAGCCTTCTTCAACCTGGCCCTGAAATGGTTGAAACTCGGTAACCTGGCCTTGACCTGGCCGCCCTTGTTCTAACCAGGACCCGGCCAGTTCTTCGTCCTGTGTCCCTAATCGGTTTTAGTGTTTTACCCATAGTTTCGGAGCAGCCCGGTCAGATATTCTGCACAAGACAGGACAAAGCCATTTTTCAGCCTTGTCCAAAACTGGCCCCGATTGGGTTTTAGACTGGTGCCCTGGTTCAGTAATTTTTACACGGGAATTCCTTGTCGTTTGAATCGGAGAACGACTTTTACACATCTCCTTGGATTCTAAATCCACAGAGGAAAATTACGCATATCTCGAAAGTAGCTGAACATGTTTTCAAGATCGCAGCTTCCTTTTGAAAGAGGGAGGGTTTTTTTTCTTTTTTTTTGCCGACAGCTGAAAATATGACGCGAACCTTTATTTTTGATTGACGGAACGGTAGAAAAGAGAGCCGGGGTCGACGATCGTGGTGAGAATTTCTCATTTCAAGGCGAGGCGCAAAGGCACTTAGCTATAACCGACGAACATTGGCTATACGGGGTATAAGAAGAAGTATAAGGTGTATAAGGAAAGAACCCCCCAATGTCGAATCGAGGGTGAGGAGTCGTAGAAGAAACGAGTCGGAAATACACAAAGCACGTCTCGTTTCAGACTTTGTATATATATATATATTTCTTCCATAATCGTTTTGCTCTTGTTCGTATATAAGGATTGCGTTCTACACACATATTCCACAAGAATTAATATCGCGAACTTGCCCTCGATTATCCTGAATTTGACAGTGATTTATGATCGAGATGTGATAGCGCATGTTCCTTGTTATGCAAAAAAAAGGATAATCGATTTGCAACATTTTTGTTTCTCTTTCTTTTCTGGTTAGAATCTGCATGCCCTGTATCGTCTTGTGCTTGTTGATGATTTAAAACCGATTCTCGCGCTTCACTTACTATCGAGGGTCGTCCAGTTTGGTCGCCCTTCTTTCCCAACGTATATACACCTTTCAGCTGTCATGTCGATTTGCTGCCTGTCAGAATTTTGATCCTGAGTAACTGACTTTTAAAAGACCTTTGTAGCTTGTAAGTTTCTGATTTTTCAACAAACAAACAGAAAAAATCACTGCGCTTCCTTTCGTTTTGGAAGAATTCTTTCTTTCCTTCAAAGTTTTCTAAACCTTTTGCTGAAGTATTTTGAAATTGAAATTCCGAAATCCCGTGTGGAAATTTTGACCGGGCTCTAGTCGGGCCCAAGTAGGGCTGCTCTAAATTTGGGTGAAACACTGTAAAACCGAGCGGTGCTTCAATACGGAACCAGTTTTCAGCCAGACTTGGGCTAAATCGGGCAAGGTGTTTCAAACCAGTTTTGGGCCAGGTCTTTCTTCTTTCTTGATCGATTGCCGTGTTTCAACCAGATCAGGACCAGGTTTTATAACCAGGAGGACAAAGTTCTTTTTCTGGGTTGGACAAGGGAGGCCCAGTCCGGGGCATAGGCACTCGCCATGTTTCAACCAGGTCAAGGCCAGGTTGGTGAATTTCTGCACGGGAAAATAGGTAACAATTTAGAAATAAAAGTAGAACGAGGATTTAATCACAGTGGAGAGAATGATCACCATGGCGTGCAAGAAAAGTTTCACCCTCCCCCCCTCCTCGCTTCACATTTCTTCAAGAGGCAATTGTGGTCCATCACTTAAGAAACTTGGAACAAATGAAAAGTCCTATCTTGGGATTCGACAATAATTGAGCTTCAACTTCTAAAAACCCATCTTCTTCCATTTTTTCCCCATTCTCTTGTTTTATGTCTTTCTTCCATTTTTTTTTTGCAAAAGAAACTCTGGATTACTGGCAGCGTCGATTTTACCCTTCAAGAGAGTAACTGGGGTGCACTATCTAACCTCAACCAGGTTATTACTATACCATGGTGAAATGTAATTTCCGGTGGCTCGTGGCTCGTTTTTGCTATATATATACAGTGCGTCTCTCTCTCTCTCTCATCCTCCGAAAAGCGCGATCATTTTGGAGAGAGGCTGCGTGCATTAGGGACATAGTGATGGTGTTGGGTACACGATTGCGAAGTAAAGATGCCTTTGGAGAGGGAGGAAAATGGCATACAGGGAACGACATCGCGTTATCGAGGCCAATGAGCTACCTATTAATCACTCCATGTTTGTTAAGCGACGTACACACCTGCTTCCTAGGGTAATATCCTCCAGCCTCGTTCTAGTTTCAAGGGTATATAGTCAAGTTTTGTACCCCAAAACTTACGCCATTTCAAGTAATGAGGCTTCTCCTCTAAACTTTCCTTTTGATCCCCCCAAAGTTGTCTTTAATTAATAATAATTAAACGAGTCGTGATGTTTTATGCGATTATATAATTGAAGCATAGTAATCAAATTTGGGAAAAATTAATAATTATTACTCAAAATGTATAGAAAGAGAGAGAAAAATAACCGTAAAAAATTATTTTCTTAATGTTCAGATTTTTAATAAGTGATGGAAAAATCCAAGGTGCGAAATTTAACATGGTCCAAAAATGGCCCAGTATTGGCCAATCTGAATTATGGGACAATCTTGGGACATATTGACAGTCTTGGCAAAGACATAATGGGTATATGTTTTATTTTACTCAAATAGAAATATTCAGTTCATTATCAAATGAGAAACGGATTTCTTTTAACTGATGCAGATAAGCTTAGTGCAAAGATTTCTATCTCGTTTGTCTATCGTTTTATTTATATAAATAAGTCCAACATTCCGTGTGCTGAAGAATTCCGGTTGGAATACCATTGCGTGTAATAATCTTCAAGAGATGAACAATTTCCTATATAAATTATATAAAAAGTAGAATATTTCACTGAATTATAATCCTACATCTTAAAATTAATTGCTCCTTTACTGTGCGCATCATCTATATTTAGAAACCACGGTCTTTAGTGAGTCAAAAAAGAAGAAAGAGAAGGAAAACGACGGTGCAATATATTTATCACAATCAGATTAAATCAGTATACGATAAATACTAAAAGACACTAATTAGGCTTGGATGCAATTTGTTCGGTTTTCTTCCTCTTTCTAATTATGCTCTTTGTGACATTAATTCTCTCCTTAAATATACATTTGAATATTAAAACATTAGATCAATTTTCGCCACAATAAATAAATAATGAAATAATGTAATACAATAAAATAATAAATCTGTTTTTCTGTTTTGAATTTTAATGGAAATGCGAAAAATTTGGTTTCAATTTAAAAAGGGAATAAAATAGAGAGGGATTCACTTGGTTAATTATTCTATTTTTTGGGAAGAAATTTTTTTTCTAATATTCAGAATTTGGCAAATTGGGTCAAGTAGTTTTTTTCTTAATCTTTAGATATCCAGTAATCTTTGATAAGGTTAATGACTTTAATGTCCTTATCTTTTATTCCCAGGATTAAATTTCTTGCACCATTAAAGTATTTATGACTGTAAAGACTAAAAATTGTCATTGTGTTTTTAAAAAAAAAAAATATATGGCAAATATTCTCCTTGGGAGAAATTTTACTTCGAATGCTAATTTTATTTATTGGGGAAGAATTTTTACCATCGACTATCTCATTTACATTATCGAAGAAAATTTTTCGACCCTCTTTCTTTAGAATCTAAAACTGATATAACTTCTAAAAAAAATCTAAAATTTTTAAAAAATTTGCTATAATTATTATGGAATTTGGTATACCAATTAATATGGGGAATTTAAGACTTGAATAATTCTACTTTAATTGCTTGCACACTGAATCAAAGAGTACAGATTTAAGATATGAAACCCCTATTAACAGCTCTTTTGCAGCATTCACTGAATTGTGTTGGACTATTCATGACATGATAGGTATTACAACGGAGATTATTTGGTTCCCATGATGGAAACCATTTAGATGAAAGCCTATATATCAAGTGGCACAAGGCTCAATCTTAATTGTTCGAATGGCGAGAGAGAGAGAGAGAGCTGTTGTCGTGCGCCCTCATTGTTAATGCTTTTGTGCAATTTCGATCCACCAAGTGTTATGTGCAGTTTGCTTTTTTCTTCAACTCGAGAGCCAAAAAAAAAAGCTTCAAGTACGGGTACAGGTTTTGTTAACGGTCCCCCTTCTTTATTTTCTTTTCTTTTTATCTCACCTGAATATTCCAGCGAACAAGCAGAAGCTGGAATTACAAATTGAGTGTGAAGTTCTGACCCACTTGAGAATTGGACCCTCATATTGTTTAGACAGTAGACCACTTCTGAATCTGGGTTTCAAGACTGTTCAACTGTGAATTTTGAGTTTCATATATAATCATAAGCTTTCGGATTATTCATCTTCTTTTGATATCTGATGCCGTTATTCTTTTGAATTTAGATCATGCTTATAGTTTGGAGAATAAATGGATTGGAGAATAAATTATCAGGTTGATGATGAAAAACGCATCAGACTTTGATAACCCTAACAGAGAAAATTGTAAATCTTTGAATGGACTTGATCCAAAACAATCGTTTCACTGTATTAGTTCGACTAAAGGTTCTGCAATCGTCGCGGTTAAGCTTCTTAAGTACGGTTAGTACTCTGGTTCTGATGCTCAAAAACTGCCCGCGTAGAAAAATGTTCTGGAATGTCTAAGGTCCTTTCTGTTTCAAGGTAGACTTTAATAGTATCGCTGATCTGGAGAGTTTGACTTGGTCCAGTTCTGGTACTACTTAACAAAGACTTTGATAATCTATCTACTCTAGTTAGCCCCTAGATTAAAATGAAACTTTTTGGTTGGAATCACGTCAACGCTAGTAGATTTTTCTATCTGGAAGATTACGCACTCCTATTGGAAAGAAGACCTTCCAGGAGTGATCCAAGCAAATGGGAGTACTCCCAATTTAAGTCGTTTTGCCACCATTAGTTCAGGTGACATTATTCTGGACGCCAATACCAAACTGGGATTCTACGCTCCAGAATCTGGACCGGAATGATGGAATCCGACCCAGCTTCATCTGGAATGTAGGTATCTACAGTGGTATCGAGTAATCCCGAATGATAGAATATCCACTATCGATGAAAAATATTACCAATCCTCCGCAAAAATCCATCAGTCCCTCTTTCACCATGCATTAAAAACAGAGAACAAAGAACCCAAATTGTTTCACAGTTCCCCAGCTCTTGATTAAAGGAATCGGTAGTTTCTGGCAATTGGGAAGTTAAACAAGGTAGTTTCGAACAGAGAGTCGGCATGCGGGTGGTACATACGTCTGTATGTACCACATGTATGGTAACCTATATGCAATTATGTTCCTCGACTGTGTGTACAACGTGGCTCACGTACTTGGCAATGAGAGAGAGAGAAGAGAGGTGCCGAAGGGCACCACGGAATGGTTAAGGGTACGGCTGTTTGCAAAGCGGTGTATTATACTGTCAGGCAATGTCGGGGATTAGCAATACATCGGGCTCGTGAACCCAGTGCGCGCATCTGTTCTCTCTCTACAAGCCTTGCATTGCAATTGACGTTGCACCGGGGTCCAGAGAAATTTGCAAATAACGTGAAAATCCCTCTCTACTCTCTCTCTACCTGCGAGTTGGTATTACGCACTTAAGTACTTTTCAACTGACGTGAATCATGAATTATTAAAATTTTCCCTTCACATTCATCAGATCTTAATATTCCCTGCCATAATTTTACAAATGGAATGATGAAGAGTTATTTATGGACTATGCTCGCAAATCTCTATTGTTCCCAAAAATACAAAAATGCTTCTTTGCAGTAGAAATTATCTTCTCTATAATTATATTTCAAAATTTAAATCTCTCTCTAGAAATTATTTTTAGTATTAACCCTAACAGACAAAATCTTCTGCCTTACAGACAAGATTCAAACCACGCCCCTGGCTTTATCAGTTTCGTAATAATTCGTTATCTAACTACTGATCTTTACTGAAATATTTGTGATGATCAATTAAAAATATTTTGGGGTCGTTATTTACCCCAGTTCTACTCCTCAAATCAGAGCGCTTCTCTTGATGTGACGTTCTCCAATACCAATTCTTTCGACGAATCAGGCTCCCACCTTTTTTTCGCTCGACATTTCATAATAAATTTTTTCCTTTAATGAACCGCCACTTAAATTTACATATTGAAAATAAATTTCAATTTTCCAAGAGGTTTATTGAACCTCACATATAGTAATAATTTGTTAATGCCTCTGTAGGCACTATTGAATATTCACATTATCACCTCGGGCTAATGGTTATCCTCAATCCTGTCATCAAATAGATTGTAACCAAGACAGGTGCAAACGCTACATATATACAGGAGAGATATGTGATGGAAGTAAAGAGCTTTTCTAACTATATATAAGCGTCTAGAGATTGCATAATGGAAGCCTGTCGTCATTTATGATTTATCATTTCGTTGACGTCTCAAAATATATCTGACTGGACAATGCAACTTGTTTTGATAGGGGAAAAAAACCTGTGACGATCAGAACAGTGAAGAGTCTCTGTTGCATTATTTTGAATGACTCTGCAGGTGTACTGTACTTTGCATTTTAATTTCACATAAACCTTCTATTGTTTTCCCCGTGTTTTTTTATTTAATTATATTGAATTTTGTAATTCATTGTTACAAATTATATTTCCTGGGTGCTGATTCATGTTTGCAATTTAATCTTTTTTCAGTAGCAGATTTTTTTCATTTGTACACTAAGGGAAAATTAGGTTTGAACCAAATTTTATGCTTAACCTGAATAAATATTTATTTAATTCAAAAAACAAAATTTTTTCAGGTACCAAAGAAATATTTGGTTCAGTTTAATAATTTTTTTGATGCAATAAAAGATTTTGGTCGTTTGAACCAAATTTTCTCAGGTACCAAAGAAATATTTGGTTCAGTTTAATAATTTTTTTGATCGAAGAAAGAATTAAATCGTTGGAACCAAATTTTCTCATGTACCAAAGAAATATTTGGTTCAGTTTAATAATTCTTTTGATCGACGAAAGAATTAAATCGTTGGAAACAAATTTCCTCAGGTACCAAAGAAATATTTGGTTCAGTTTAATAATTTTTTTGATGGAATAAAAGATTTTGGTCGTTTCAACCAAATTAAGGAACCAAAAAAATATTTGGTTAACTGTATAGCAATGTATTTATTTGGTTAATTGAACAAAAATTTGATATTTCAGATAAATTTTTTTCTTAGTTTAAAATAAATGGAAATTTTCTTCTAAGATAAAATTTTCTATATAATTTCTTCTTTTGAATTCGTTAAATCACAATTTTCTGCCTATGTTTTTGGCAAATATAATTGTAAATAGCTGTTTGCTAGGGAATGGAATTACAGTCCTCATTTGCAGGGAGAGCATGAATGCCAAATAATCGCGTTCATCGAAATTCCTGCGCGTACTGCTGAATATACGCAATTCGTAAATGCAACGCACAAATTCGACCCCTTTATCAATGTCCGGAAGTCACGTGCCCCGTCACTTTTCTCCAAGAAACTTTGGTAGTACATGATTATCAATTATAAAGAAAAATTTTAATTGCCATTTATTTATTTATTCATTTCTTTCTTTATTTGCAAATATTTATTTATATTTTTTCCCTCGAGTTTAGATTTTTTTTCTTAAAAATTATATTCAGAGAATAGAATTTTTCCATGTTATGCAAATTTTCAGAAATGGAGTAAAAAAAAAAATAGCGGCTTATCATAAAGTTGAGTGAAATTTATACCAACTGTATATAAACTTGTGTGAGCCAAATAAAAAGCAAATCCTGATTCTGTTAAACTTGAAGTGTTTCACGTGACCTGAATTCGAAACTTTTCATAATATGTGATCGATAAAATTCTGCGAAGGGATAAGTAATGTTTTTTTCTCTTCCTTTTTTTTGTGGGGGGTAAAATTTATAGAAATTGTAAAGTTAATGCATATATCGAAAATCGTACGTGTTCGCATCGCTTACAAGGAAACCCCTTTTCCTCGAGAGAGAGGGAGAGAGAGAGAGAAGTTTGAATTGGACTCATGTTATGCAGGGCGTTCAATGTATTCGCCAAGGGGTCAGTATGGCTTCAGAATCGTATAGAGAGGGTAGAGGTGAACCTGAAATGGAGATAAGTAGGATGCTATAACTGACTTGGCTGGTGGTGAGAAGGAGGCGGACCACCACAGGCAACAAGCCACGAGAATCACTGAATCGATATTAACTTGCGATAGTTCCCCCCTTTTCCGCACTATAAGGCGCTCGAGTTTGCGCCTCACCTGAGTCGTACGAATTTTTTTTCTTCTTGTTATTTAAAAGTTAATTGCAGTTGCCCTCAGGGAAAAATTATATGTTTGAATCAAATCTTCAAAATTGTTCTACACAACCAAGTTTTCGGTTACTTTAAATAGTTTGCTTAACCTGAATGAATATTTATTTGATTCAAAAAATTTTTCCTACTTTAATCAATTTTTTGCCAGAAGAAAAAATTTGATCGTTTGTACCAAACAAATATTTTTTTCTAAGTATGCCATAAGAATCTTTGAGCTACTTAGACACGATGCTACAATGGAAAAATATTTAAAATTTCAATAAACTATATGTATATATAGAAAATGTTTAACGAAAAATTGAGTCTCTTGACCGCCTTTAGAGAGGAATTTTATTGTATTGGAAAAAAAGGGGGATCATTTGTCACATAACACGCGATCAAATGTCAAATCCGCTCTAATCCTGCCTTTCATAAGAGCATCTCTCGTCACAGTCACGACAATTCGCGTGGCAGGGATTTTACGGATTTTTAAGCTTAAAATCCCAGACCGAGAGCCTTAATCTATCGCTTAGTGTTTGATGGCTCGAGTTTGGTTGCTTTCTCGGAACTTATGGTTATAGATACATATATATACTTACGTGTATGCAACACAGAAGCCCTTTTGCTTCTTTTGTCGTTGAAAGTAGCTAGCTACTTTTTGTCGTTTCATGCTCTCGAACCATTCTGTTTTGCCACTCGAATATATATATAAAGTATATTTCTCCAGATCATATAAATTTAATGAGAGCACGAAATAAACTTTTTTATGCCCTATGATTACCAGTATAGGATAAAATTTTGATAGTGGAATAAAGAATAAAAATTATTCATGAGACATGGAATGATTTTTCATGAGACACGGAATGATTTTTTTCTAGCAAACATTAATACATAAATTCGTAGAAAGTTTAGATTCATTTTTTTTTTTTTTCTTGAGGATATAATTTTATAAATCGGGCTATACTTTTGTTTGTTCCCAGAACCCTCTTTTTAGTTAAGAAATATACGCGGTTAGTGTGTGTAATGGAAATTTAATAGATGGCACATAGAGATACTGACAGCTGCTAGATCCCGCGGTCATAATCGAGGATATATACCAGATTTAAAATATGACTCGTGAAATGCATGAAAAATTTTTTCTATTAAAATCCCTTCACACCTCATTAAATGACAAGCATAACGAACGAAATGAAACGATTTTCTCTATATTTCACGATTCTTAGTCACAGCTAAGCTCATCTATTGAAATTCACAATGATTAGTGATGATGTGTTCCATATCTGCATTTCGAAAAGTAAATTAATTTCAACCGAGGAACAAAAAGAATAAATCTAAAGTTATTTTTTCAGATTTTAATTCAATGACGCAAATTATTACTTCAAATGTAATAATTTTAATTTAATTTAATCATTTTGATTTATAATTTTAATTTAATTTAATCAATTTGATTTATAATTTTAATTTAATTTAATCAATTTGATTTATAATTTTAATTTAATTTAATCAATTTAATTTATAAATTTAATTTTAATTTAATTCCACACGTCGCGATATCTTTTTGCAAGCTTCCTGGAAGATTGGTAATATTCCGAGGAAAGCTCTGAGAAAGCTTTTAGAAAATTATAATGTCTGGAACAGTGAAGTTTCCACTGGAATTTACAGTAAAAATTCTAACCGAATCCAGAGGAAAGCTTCCACCGGAATTTTGAGGAAAGCTTTCACTGGAACCTCGGGGGAAGCTTCTCTGAATATTCCAGTGGAAGGTTCATTCTCTGAATGAAATTTATCCTTCATATTATCCTAATCAAAAAAATAAAAAAGTATCTCAAGAAATATTTAAAAATAGTATTAAATTATTTAACGAATTTTCTATTGTAATATTCAGGGAAACTTTCCTCGAGCTTCCAGTGAAACCTTCCCTTAATATTTGGATGGATTCCTTCGAGATTCGTTAAAAAAAATTCGTTAAGACGGACATTAAAAACCCTGGAAGCTTCCTGGAAGCTTCCTGAAGCTTACCTGGAAGATTCCAGATTAAGCTTCCAGGTAAGCTTGCAAAGAACTTCCAGAAACCTTCCAGGAAATCTTTCAAGGAAAATATATCTATTTTCCTTGAATACTTCCTTGAAAGGTCTTCGTGGAATTTTTTTTTGGAAAAATTTTCTATTTCTATTCCGGACTCTAAAGTCATTGCGTCATATTCACAATTGAAGAAATGAGAAATTTTTTTTTTTAATATTTAGTTTTGGTAAAAAAAAAATTTCTATTTAATTTTTCGTCCCCAGTGCCATTACTTGAAATAACAGAATAATAAAGCGAGAATATAAATATACTCCTAAAAGTAATAAACTCTAGATGTAGTTTTAAACAAGTGTTCCCTGTCTATTTTATTTGGCCTCCCTTGGAAAAAAAAAAGTTATCTCCTTCTTAGAGGTTTTTTTTCCCTCGCCCCAGACAAGACTTTTTAACCCCTCTTCAACACATAAGCACGTGTGGGGGTGAGAAACACATATTTGTAATGTATATATATAGAGAGAGAGAGTAAGAAATGTTTTAAGAGGCGCCATCGTCCCCCTTGGGGGCACAATGCCATGTCACTGAAAATATCAACTCCTGAATTTGCCTAGATCGACATTTGGAGAATATAGTCAAGTTCGATTTCAATGTTGAAAGGATCTCCAGTTCCTGAGGGAGGGGGGGGGGATCTCTTGTTTCCAGTTTCGTTTCACTGATGCTCGACATGAAAATGCTTCCTGTTATTTGCCCCCTTGTCTAATGTTTCCTTGCACTCTATGACGAACTGATGACAACCTTGACAGTACGAGACTTTGTTGAACTTGTCATAATTGAAGGACATGAATATAAACATTTACCGACGAAATTAATATTTTTCAACCGCGACAAATTTGGGAAAAATCCTCAAAATTTTTATTTACCCTACATTTATTGATAATAGGTTTGATTGTTTATTTATAATTTTAATTTTTTATTCCCTCTACAGTTATTAATAATAGGTTTGATTGTTTATTTATAATTTTAATTTTTTATTCACTCTACAATCATTAATAATAGGTTTGATTGTTTATTTATAATTTTAATTTTTTATTCACTCTACAATAATTAATAATAGGTTTGATTGTTTATTTATAATTTTAATTTTTTATTCTCTCTACAGTTAATAATAGGTTGGATTGTTATATTTATAATTTAAATTTTTTATTCACTCAACAGTTATTAATAATTAGGTTTGATTATTTACTTATGGTTTAATTCAATTGCGATGATAAATAGTTCTAAATAATTCTGGAATTTGTTTTCAAAATTTGTTGATTTCTTGATTTCTTGATTACTTGAATTTCTTGCAATTTGAGGGAAATTTTCGCAAAGACACACACCACGTTTTCTTTGTGTTATTGTGTAAATTAATTAATTTAGAATTCCTCTGGCAAATGACGTTATATACAGGCAAGAGACTCTTATACTTTATTCCCTGTCCCGCAAAGATAATAAACGACCATGCGTTGACTTTGCTGAACTTTTGCCGACACTCAAGGGGTTAATTAAGCGGTCCTATGTAGTCTCATTATATATCCTTTCAGCGCATTGTTCCCCCAACAATAAAAATATAATTATAAATTATTTTTTTAACATATATGTGTGTTTGAAAAGAAAAAAATTTAATACTGTCCTGGTTAATTATGATTTTTATTATTATATTCAACCCGTTTGGTTGAATAATACTAAAATAATACTAACACTAAAAAGCAATTTATTTGATTCAAATAATAAATTACTTGACTTCAAATAAATATAATTCTTAAAATCAAGTATTTGATTGATATTTTTATTTTATTTTTATTATTTTTATTTCTTGGTATTTGATTCAAATTCGGAAATAATTAATTCCGTTTTATTTAATTTGAATAAAAATTATTTGATTCAAGTAAATATTTATTTAATAATAGACAAGTGATCGGCTATTTGAATCAAATAAAATTTATACTCTTTGATAATACTTGTAATAATTATTGTGAAAAAAAGTATAAAATATGCAGAAAAGAAGATACTTTTAGAAGCTTTTAATGCAAGCTCTTGATATTTTTTTCCAAAACGGATGACTACATTCGGCATAAAATATATCTCTCTCGTATTCAGATTGCAATAATCGATATTTGCTCAAATGTGTCCGTATGAAAAGAGCTTCGCATTTTGATCACATATAGGGAATATCATGAATCTCTCAACCAGAGTGGTACATTATCGGACCCATTTAAGGAGATTAGGCGCAGGAAATTAAAATAAAGTCGACAGAGATAATCTCCTAGATACAAGTTTAGTTCCATTATAAATTTTGTCTTTGCAATATGACTATTTTTGCACAAAAAAAATAATAATCCCACCATAAGCAAATTTGAACGATTTTTTTCTAAATTATTAATTTTCTAATAGCAAACCCATCAGTTTTTTTTTTGTTGACAATTTTATCTGTTCCATTGGTTCGCCTCAAACTGGAAAAGAAAGAATTCCTCTTGGAGTTTAGTTCAATACTCACTCTCTCTCTCTCTCTCTCTTTCTCCATCTCTCGGTTTTCAAACTCGGAAAGCGACGACCCACATACATTACCAGTACGCGAAACTCTCCCACGCGGGCGAGCAGAAGAAGAAATTTTTAATCGAGAAAGTTTTGCGAAGCTCGACCTGAAAGCTGCTCGAGCTTGCTGGGTGTAATGGTAATCACGCGATGTTTTCTCCGAGTGAAAAGACAGAAACGAGAAAAGAAGAGAGAGAGGAAAGTCAATTCAGTCTTGAAGGAGCAGAAAAAATCACATTTTTCATACAAGAATTTTTATTTGATCTTTGCAATTTTTATCTCTGATTTCGAGAGAAAAAAATGTATAAATATTTTGTTTGTTTCTTTAATACAATGAAATATAGAGGGACAAAATAATTGAATTTACGTTCCTTAGAAAGCAGTTGGGGAAAAAGGGAGGAAGGGGGATAATAGGTGACGACATCGCCAAGCATTCGTGCGTTGTTTTGTTGAGAAGTTTCTCGCGACAGACTTTATACGAGACTAATTGGTGTAATTTTCCTCATCTCGTTCGCTGTAAATGCCACGAGAATCGTGAATAAAGCTTCCTTTTGCTTTTCCTTCTCTATCTCGCTCTTTTTATCTCTGTCTTATTATTTCAGTGCACGCACAATAGTATCCATATTTTCCTATTGTACACAGAATGCTGACATTTGCACTCTCGTATTCACATGTACGACCCTAACATACATTTACAATCACTCTGTGCCTAGGGAGATTCAACTCTGAATTCTCTATTGACGCCTATGTTTAAATTCACACTTTAGTCATTCATAGTGAATCGCCATTCGCGAAAATGGATGGTTGGAAGTATTTACATTTTCAATTTAAAATATAAATATTCCCCTTGGTGAGAGTAAAAAAGATGCAAGGTGTAATAAATTATTTCTCCAATGATTGGTTTTCAATTTACCAAGTAGTTAATTACAAGAGAAAATTGATTGATTCAATTAAAATGCATCATGTAAGGGAAGATGGGCAATTAGTGAAACATTGATTCAAGTTTGAGGATGCATGTATTTTGCTTTGTGCTGTATAAGCGAGTCCACTGGGGCATTATATTGGGACCTGGCAGTGAGGCCGATGGAGGCGCCGCCGTGTTGCTGTGATTAATGCTAACTGCAAGAGAGAGAGAGAGATGCCATCCCTACCAATGGACCAATGGATTCACCCTCCACGCCTGGGTAACAGATGTACCCCCTATTAATCAATCCGATCCTCCTTCCATTCATCCCAACCCTACTCGTTCACTGACTAGTCTCTCTCATATCATCGCTCAATCCCCTCACCCTTTCCTGTGTTCGCGTCGCTGTCCACCTTAACCATATCTTGTCGAGGAACCTTATGCTTTCCGTCAACTACATCATCAACACGATTCAATCTCATCTGATTGTTCGTCCATCGATAAACTATATATATATATGTGTATAAACAGACTATCCACCTTCATCGCACAATTTCATCTCATTCAATTATTGCTCAAACATCACGCTCGATGAACACAATATGGGTTTATTCCATCAGTGAATACAATTTACCTCTAAATAGTTGTGTGGGGTCGGAAAAGTTGACTCTGCCATTTGTCGAAAATTCACTTTTGCTTAGTGCAAGCAATTGATTGCGTTCTTCTTAATGTTAAATATTCAGTTGGATTCGACTGGTTTCAATTAATTAGTAACTTTTCTATTTAGACACAATACTAAATTGAGAATTTTCGATCAATTGCCTTGACAACAGTTACCATAGCAACAGTTACCATGGAAACTACTATCTTAGCAACGGTTCCCTTGACAACTGTTACCATAGCAACCGTTACCATGGCAACGATTATCTTAGCAACGGTTTCTATAGGATCAGTTGCCTTGACAACAGTTGCAATAGCAACCGTTACCATGGCATTGATTACCTTAGCAACTGTTCTCTTGACAACTGGTACCATAGCAATCGTTACTATAGCAGCGGTTACCTTGGCAACGAAGCCAATAGCAACAGTTGTCATAGTAACAACTATCTAACAACAGAGCCAATTGTAGAATTTTGAAGAAATTTAATATTTCTAAATTATTTTTTTTATTATCCATATATTATTATCATCATTATATTTGAATTAGTGCCTATGTTAAAAAATGACAGTTTTCTCCCCTTGAAATCCTATACATATAATTATTACCTTCCCATACGTTCAGTGTTGTTCACAATTTTTCAATTTAACCTTTCTTTTTTTTCCTCCAAAATAAAAAATTGATTTTTTTCATATGCCGCGAGGAGAGGAATCACTGTTAAATTAATTAATAAAGAAAGAAAAAAAGGGGGAAATTTTTTAGGCGTGACTGACTTGTCGGTCGTTAAAATTAAGGACCGCCCAGAATGCGAGGAAGGCCCAGGCAATTTTATGCTTTTTAAACAGTCTGCATCACACGGGGCGGGAACCATTGTAGACAACAACACTTGGCATAACATTAAACGTTAACAATGCATGTCTCTTATATTCAATTTATTCCTTCCCCTTTCTCCGCCACCCCCCCTCTCTTTTACCTCTGGATACGACAAATAAATTCCCCAGCAATTAATTAAAGAATGAAAATGAGAATAATAAAGAAATGCCTTGGCGCGTAGTTTTCATTTTTTTCAGTGGCCTGTGATGGTGACTATGATGTTCGCGCGTTAAGTGCCCTGCGTTGCGTTAAGTTCCTTCGCAATATTTTCACGTCCATTAAGTACGCCATTACGAAACAATGTTGGAAAAAAGTTTTTTGCCTTCCTTCTATACAGTGGACACAAAAAAAAGAGAGAGAGAAAAAAAATAGAAACACCCCTTGGCACTAAACAAGATGCAATATATCCTAGACTGGTGGTATTTTTTTTTTTTTGTTTTTTGTCAGGGAAAGTATTTTCTGTTTATTTTCAAGTTGCTTTCACCGCAAAAAAATTCATTTGTCGTTTGAATAAAAATTCTTTGGAAAATTATTTTATTATGATGCTTTATTTTTTTTTAATGGAATCGGGAGGGGAAATATTCACAATATAAAGCGTATGATGGAAAAATTCCTCTTTATGACGTGTACGAAAAAGTTGAGGATCAGAGGTATTGAAATAAAACTTTCATGGAGAGGGAGAGGGAGAGAGAGAGAGAGAGAGAGAGCTGTTGTGCATGTTTTCAGCATAGTATCCTGCCGAGCTTTTTCTACAACATTCCACATACCTTGAAAGCGTTCATCGTTTCATAGAGGTAACGTATAGAGAATGGGAAAAGGTGAATATGCAGAACTTGTCTCGGCATTAAAGACAAATTGCAAACAAAAACATTCGATTTTCTTATTAATCATATATTATGAATCTCCATCGGGAATAATTCAAAACGATATTTTTCCACAGTTATTTCTAAAACTTTTCCACACCAGTAAAAATTTTCCTAAATTTCCCTAACATTTCTTTTGGGTAAAAGTGCGAAAATGTTTTGGTTTTTTTACCGTAAAAATTCTTATGGTTTTAATTGAGAACATTTTTGGTAAAACACTTTCTCATTATTGAAGAGAATGTAATAAATTTTTTGAAAATTTTTACAGCGTAGGGAATTCTATGCGTAAGGAAAAAATGAAGTGCGGGCACTTAATCACAAGTTGTCCTTTGATAGAAATTTTTCCCCAAATTATCTCCCTTATCTGAAAGGAAAAAATAAAGTACCTCCTGTTGGTTGTGGTGTGATTTTCTCGATAAACACGTTTCTAGGTATATAGAAAATTTTTTTCAAACATTGCGAGGGGGAAGTTTATGAAAAAAGAAAGATGCTTAAAAAATTCCCAGCAACGGAGTATATATTATATGCGCACACGCGGGGAATTGATTAGGCAAGCGAGAAACACAACGATAATGGTAGTTAGTGCTTCCTGCTGTGGGTAGATAAACCACCCCTTGGACTATGAGGCCGTTTGCAGATTCTTTACAACTGTTTGCGATTTCGTAAAGACACGCCTTGCATCCTGGCAACGAGATAGAACACGTACACTGTTCTCGTCCCTCTTTAGAGACGCCTGTCTGCGCGCCTTCTTTCGTTGCACTATATTGTATATACATGCTTGGGCGATATTGCTGATTTCGATTATGCATTCGCTTGCAATCTCTTCCCACACTCACTCTCTTTAATGCGACTATATACGCGTTGTACTCTCTTGCAAGGAGCTTTCGTCCCGACGACGAAAAAGAAAGCATCGAGATTGCCCATTGTCGCCAGAACAGCGCCGAGATGAAGGGGTCAGATTAATGCTCTGATTTATGCCATTCGGATATAAATATACAAAACAAGTAAATAATCCAACAATAAGTAAATATAGCGGAAAGAAACATTAAGAAGACTCGTTGGTAGAAAAAAAGCAGAAAAAGTAGCGATTTCTTTCCAGGAAAAGTTGTAGGGGCTTATATGCACATTGAGAAGTCAAAGGAAGGCGTTTCCCGTTTGAACATCAGGAAGAGCACTTGCAATGGCCCTAATCCTTCCGTAATTACTGCCGGTAATTGCGTAAATTCAATTAGTATGAAGCCCCACTTTCGGGTAACAATATACATCAAAGAATCCCACCTACTCTTCCCTTGCAATTCGAAAGATAGTGGTACAATTTCTGAAGCATGCTGTCGACCATTGTGCTTTAATGGAATAGTGGGAAAATAGGATACTTTACACGTGTGCCAGGAAGAAAAGATCGGAGACAATAAATCAAATGGAGAAATGTTAAATCAATAAATACCGGTTTTATCCCACTGCGGATAATGTAAATTCTATTCATGGGAGATCATCTATTTCGGACTATTGAATTTCTATTTCTATTTCTATTAATTTATTTTAATTGCAAAAAGTTTCTACAAGACTGAAAAAAGGAGCCTGGGAGTCAATTGATTCTAGATTGATCTAAAATTCAAGAGGCTGGAAATTATTTTAATTATCAATCATAATCGGTTGAATGAGAGATTTGGCGTCGCTTACAAGCGACATCTACTTTGTGAGTTACTTGAGAGTTAATCTTCCCGACCGTCGGTACAGTAGCGAGCCGCGTTACCATATAGCGCTACAATCCCTACACTGACATCCTTTTGGATGTCCCCAACTTGACGTTCTAGTACTTCAGAAGACTAAATTCTTATTAAATCTTTTGAAATCGGCTTCATACTTGAATTATTTGACTTGAAATAAAATACTACACTATATAAATTAAACCATTTAACAACCTATCAATCGAATTCTCCATTATGCCGAAGATCACAAGGATTAAAATAGTCTCGACAGTTTCCAAGTCGTGAGCAATAGGATCTTAGGCAATCTTCATTATCATAATCGAGGATTGTGTATTTTGTAAATTATATACAAGATCCTCTGTTATGATTCGGCTGACCAAATTCACCGGCCCTATAATCAAACCCTTTCAGAAATTTTTGTATTTTTTCTTCTATATTATTTTCCTTCAAACCTGTGAGGAAGAAATTTTTCAAGACGATAAAACACCTGTTTCATTTCCCACGAAAACAAAAGTTTCATAAAACTATCGTTAGCATGGCACAATCCTAAAAGTGAAAAAGAAATTCAAGTGGGATGGTCGTTTGCCGAATCGTATAAGGGATTCGAAAGCTACGCGCCCTTCGTGTCCAATGACCCGGCAATTCGGATTCACTTTATATAAATCCCCGTTAAATAAAACAGAAAATTGCTTTCATGGAAAAAAATCGCCCGGAATTGTGGAATATTTTTATCCACACATGCTGAAGAACTTTTTTTGTAAAACAAATTGTAAACACGCATAAAAATGGTAAATTTTTTTACATTAGTGCGAGAGAACAGAGAGAGAGAGAGAGTATGTCCGAAATAGGGTCCATTCAGCTTTGGGGTGTCTTCTCATCCACTGAAACGATCTATCAACGTGGTAATTGCACGTCACCTACGTAAGCTGTCGCGAGTTGAGTAGATTTCCCGCGAGTATAACTTTAGTTCTGTGTGTATAGTCATGTACACGGATATTGTATAGGAGAAGTGTCTGCGAGGAAGAAGACATGGATAAAATACATTGTAGTTTGCGAAATCGCCCTCTATTGGGCAGTGATGAATCGTATTTCATAACTCGACGTCTTCCCTTAGTGTTGTAACGGATGCTCGATATAAATCCGATAATTAATGAAGCAGACCGTTTACAGTGCATGTGCGCTGCCCGTGGTCCCATGGTCATGATTTGGATACGCCCACCACGATTTGGAGAAAATTAAACTAAATACGTCCGCGAATAAAACATCTGCTCCAAAAATGATTCCCCCCTTCGGCGATAAAGGTGCAATGGGGTCGGATCCGATGCTTTCGATGTGTGTGTGTGTATAACCGCTACTTCAAAATAAAAACCATTTTTATCAACATTGATTCGATCGAATCAATTTGTCTGACCATATCATTTATCATAGTGAACTATTACCTAAATTGATATTTATGGTGTCGGTTGATTGAGATTGATTTTGAAATGCCTGTTCGATAAAAGAAAATTAGAAATAAGAAGGTTTTTTAAATTATGTTTAATATTTTAAATTATGTTTAATATTTTAAACTAGGTATAGTAATTTGAAACAGAAACAAGTTCTTATTTGAAAATTTTTTGTCTGTTGCGCAGGTTTTGATGACCCATTTGCATCGAGGATGAGAGACTGATGACAACAATTACTATCAGCAAACTCGGTAAGTAATTAGTATTCAAAGTAATTACAAATTTTCAAAAAAATTAGTTCCTACATTCAGTTGCTTTCGGTTTTTCGTTTGCAGTTTACGAAAGTCTTATTAGAAGTCTTCTGGGATCGGTTTCGGACTTAAAATTAAAAAATCACACCACGTTGAAATATAAAAATTTTTTTAATAATATTTAACATTCTCTTTAAAATCTATTTAATTTTGTTTTCAAAAAAATTTGTCGAGTTGAATAAAAAATAAAATAATAACTACTAATAGTAATTAATATTTCTTTAAACTAAGTATTCTATTTAAAAATTAAAAATTGAAGGCGTCAATTTTTTTTTTTGAAAAGCAAAATTAAAAATTGAAATTTTACATTCAATTAGATATACGTGGAGTAATTTTTTAATTATAAAGTCCGAAACCGATTTCAGGAGATTTTTTTCACATTTATCTCGACAATAACAAAAAGGGTGAAAAGACCTCATTGAAAATTTTATTACTATTTACCAGCTTCAATAAATAATCTCTAAAATATCACATATGGTTATAGTAGAAACCAAGAGTTCGTTCCGCTTAATGCAGCAGCTTAAGCTTTGCTCACGTATAATACCTGTAATTACGCATATTTTACGACTATGCTCGGCGATTATTTGTTCAATACGGAACCAAAAAAAAAAAACTTAGCTTATCTGTTGTTATTTGCACCCACATAACCATCGTACTTCACCGCGTGTGTAACAATTTGTTTCGGACGCGCAGGAGAGGATAAACGATTAGATTCACACTCGAGGGCGTCTCGATATAGGCGTTGAAAACGATCATGCATCGGAAGAGTGCGCAAACACAATTTTCCCCAATTCGAGCAATTACTCGACCTTTCCTCTTTCACACCATTGGGAGAGAATTTCGAGTGTTTGTATATATGTGAGAGAAAGAGAGATAGAGGTCCCTCTTATACGTGCGGCGAAAATGCGTTTAAACGCAACCTCGACTCTCTCCACTATTGCTTTATTTATGCGCAAAGGGACATATGTCATGACACCCTGGGTAATCGTCGAGCTCGGAATATATCTGCTTTTGTCATGTTGCACGTAAAGTCAATTAATCATAACAGGGCAACCGTGCAGCTCTCTTGGAGTGCATATATAGATATATATATTGTACAAGTGTATGCGTCTGAATTACGCACCATAATCCCCCACCCCCCACTAGGAGTAACTATGCTGCTGGATAAGTTTAAAGCACTAGACGTGCACGTAATCCGTGTGGGTTACAGTTATATGCATATCATCCAATGTCGAATCTGCAACAATCAATTATAACTGAGAAGGGCTGACGTGTGTACGAGGGACCTTAATCCCTTACTGCTTCTTTGCATCGATACAATATTAATAGCCACGTTTTGAGAGCACGTGGTGAAATTTGCCAACCGCAATGGGAATAATGCACGATATTCAAGATGTGAAGACCCCTTTTTGTGGGTAGGCGCCATGGTGTTATATATTCATGAAGGTGCGCGGATACTAGTGTTATTTCTTCGTTTCGTGCAAAACGATAAATATTTTGCTTATATGCTTTCCTTTAATCTCCCTTCAATAGCCAGCTTCTATGGCTTCTGCATTATACGAGAATATATGTAAAATTGCCAAAAAAAAAAATCGTCAGACTTGCTGTGAAATAAATTTAGTTTATAATTGCGGATTAGAAAAGGAATTTTTTTTCCTTATTCATGTCAAAGACCATTTGCAAATTTTTAATTTACGATTATACGATTATTATCGCAAGGCTATTTTAAATTTTGCAGATATCAAAAATATATTTTGGGGATTAACATTGCTGACGCTATAATCTTTTTTCTGTATTCTGTGAACTCTGTAACATTATTAAAGTTCTTCGGTCAATTTGAATTTTTATATCGAATTTTTTTTCGTCAATGGCAAAATACTCCATTGTTTTTAATATATTTTGTATGTTACCATTTTACTTTAAACTTTTTTCTTACTATATTTTCCGCCATTATTTATTTCCACATTCTCGGTGTGTGTGAATAACGTTAAAAATGTAATAAATAAATATGACCGATTGCGAGTGCAGGAAAAGCTAGTTAAATGTTCTTTCACACGCTCTTATTTCTTGGGCTGAGACTCGTTTATCATCCACGCAGTGTGAATTCGCGGCAAATTGCAGGTTGCAGTATAGCGCGTCGTTCTCTCTATACAGTTCACTTTGGTCACTTCCACGGAAATTGACTCCACATCTCGATCCCACTATTAGACTCTCCACCCCCGTTGTGTATATATCACCGAACCACACATTAATATACTCCATACGATCACTTCGCATTCGATCAATGTGTCACACAACCCTCTCTCTCTCTCCAATTCGAATTCGGAAAACAATAGGACATTCAAGATATAGGAGCAAACAATATCCTGAAACATTGGATTTGATGAATGCAATGAAATAAATCATAATATATAATATATTTATGATTGGTGATGGATTGATTTGATGCTGGATGAATTAAAATATTGAGGGGGGGATTCAAATAGTTGTTGTATTTAAATAAGTTGTGTTTGAATGATAATTAAATATTCTTTTGTTTCGAACTGACTTTCAAATTTTGAATTTGATTTTGTTTGAATGGCAGAGAAAAAAATATACATTCTGTACTTTTTCCCCGCCCATTTGCTCAGAGGGAGGGGCCAAACCACTGCGCAGTGGCACTTTATCTTTTCCCCGCCCCATTCGCAAAGAGGGAGTAGCTTTCACCCCACCACTGCGCGGTACGTTGCGCCATATCACTCTTTATTCTTCTTTCCCGCCTATTTTGCTCGGAGGGAGTGATTAAAACTTTGCGCAGTACGCTGCGCGTTAGCACACTTTCTTTCTTGTAGGAGTTTCCCTCCTCCCAACTAGTTTTCCTAGTAGGAGTGGCTCCTCTCGCTAGCAGTAAAAATAACAAGTACTCTTCCCACTTGATCCCATTTAATTAAAAAACTATTACCCCATCATCAAAATGTTTAACAGCAATTGAATTTTAAATTGATTCTCTAAAAGAAAGTCAGTCGACAAAATAAATTCACTTGTATTTCAATACTAAAGTTAATTTCATCCAAAACAACGCATGTAACAATTTTGCCCGCGGGCTAGAAACGAGTAAATACATCTCTTATTCAACTGGCAAATGTATAGTAGTGGTGGTTCAATGAAAGTGGTAGTTATTTCATTTTGAAACGAGTCATGTGTAAAATATCAAATAGAATGCAGGTTTGTCTATTTAAGTTGGTAGAGAGGGAAAAGAGCGTTAGAAGTGGCAGTGAGTGAGAGAAGGAGAGGGGGATGAAGGGGGTCAGAATTTCGCGAAGGGGAGAACGTTAATATTGCGCGGCCGGGTTTGGCGAGTTGGTGGTTCACAAAGTGAGCGAGTGTTGACACTAGCCACTCATTCCACCTAGCCAACCCTCCCACGAACCATGACGCCCTCTATAACTCTGTGTATAACTCCACTACCTTTCTCCCTTTCAACATCCGTCCCTGGAGCGAATATCCCAAGACCAAAAAAATCTCTTTTAGCTCGAGGATTTTTTTCCCTCTCATCACGTAGACGCAGTCTCGACGTAATTAGTTTCCATGGCCTATATTTTTTTGGTCAGCATTTCGAGTGTCTACAAATAATATATTTTTCTTGTTTTGATGTTTACGCTTTTTTTTTGTTATTTAACAACATTTCGTTTATTAGTTTTATTTTTATACTATTTTCTAGAAGGGAGGAATTTGACTCAAGCTCCGCCTTTACCCTTTTTTTGCTTCGTTTCGCAATTAAGGGGCGGAGTTTTCCAGAGTAGGGGTAAAATAGGAGTGGTCTATTTGACCCTAAGCACCACCCCCTTACCCCTTCCTGCTTCGTTTCGCAATTAAGCGGTGGAGTTTTTATATGGAGGGGATAAGCTCCACCTCCTTTACCCCTTCTTGCTTTATTTCGCAATTAAGGGGCGGAGTTTTCGCGAAGGGAGTGGCCTAGTAAATCTTCACAAATTAGTTTTCTATATCTGAAATTTGAGTTAAATCTTTTTTCTTCTTGATTTTCATCATGATGAATCACTTTTTCAAGGGTGTATCTTTTTTTTAATTTGGAAATGATTAACTTTTTTCGAAAATTTAATTACGAATTTGACAAGGAAACCATTGGGGAGTGGAAAAACATAGACTTGATAAAGTGAATAAAGTGAAAATTCATGGAAGTCTAGAAAGTGTCGAGTCATAATATTCCGTCTGTCATTGCAAGGCTGTCCGAAACATGGTCAAAGAAGACAAAATTAAATTAATATAATCTCGACGGTAAGAGAGAGAGAGAGAGAGAGTGTGAGGGAGTATGCATTCGGTGGCGCTTGCCGTGCGGGTTGAAATAGAAGGAGAGAATGGGGTATAAGGTGGAGGGGGAGACTAGGGGCAACAAATTATAATGCCATAATTGAAAATGTTCTGTACTGCTCTCGAGGTATAACCGACCGGCCAGGCAGGCAGGCAAGTTAGCTAACGCGGTGGCACTGAAATTTCAATTTCCCGCTCCTCGTAAATCTGAGGTAAAGTAATTATTGTATTCCGCCGACGCTTTCTTAGACCCATTCACACCCGCGGAAAAGGTATTGTGCGTCAGCTCGGCCATGGGCGTAGTAAGTCCTTGCAGGTGCTGTAGCTCTTTTTCAGTTTTAATCGCTTCTCAATTTCCATTCCAGAGAATTCTCTCTCGCCATTTCAGAATAATTAATATTCAGATTGAAGTTGATATCTTTAAAATTGTGGTTAATTGCGAAACTTTAAATTAATAAATACAGAGTAAAAATAAATACATTTTTTCTTCTTTGGGAAAATATATTCACTGTGTTATATTGTCTGTGGGAGATTTTGTTTTTTCTTAAATAAAAATATACTGACGAGTCGTACAAAAAATGATTAACTTCAATTCTGTTTTGAATGAAAATCGAAGTCCCGGTGTAATCCCCAGATACTGTTTTACATTTTGATTTTAGAATTTGAAAAGCTACATGTGAATGAACCACAGGAATTGAACGCAAGTCTTTCTCTCTCTCTCTCCCCTTAGCATTACGCCAATGAATTTCCTCCTTCGAGAGTTGAACTGCGTTTAAACTTTCCACCGGTCCCTACTGCCGATTAAGCAAATTAAATTTCCCCGGGAATGACAATGAAGAAATCACGAGACGCTCTCTCTCTCTCTTTCTCTCTTCCAACGTTTTAACATCATTTGTTGAGCCACCGTGTATTGTTTCTATAGTCGAGCCAAAAGTCTCGGTGGAAACTATTGCGAATAGCATGAGTCGTTTTGTTTCATTCTTCCCTTGAGAGAGACAATGTGAATATCTTGTTTCTCTCCCTTCTGGCATTAAGGTTACTTAAAATTATCGCCATTCAATGAAGAAATTTCGAATTCTTCCACTGTGTAATTTTTAAATTTGAGAAATTATTTTCTTTCTCCCAAATTGAAAGATATTTTAATTATTTTTAAATAAATTCTAATTAGACCAACATGAATTTTTTGTTTTTAAATTATTCAATTTATTTATATGTACAGTTTGTCAATTTTATGTTTGTATATAGAAATTTAATTCCGAATGATATTCACGATTGAGTTTTCACTTTTCCGTGAAACCGAATCGCCTTGTAATATTGCATATCTATCGAATATTCCATTGATATTGAATCGATAGAGGATATTTCTCGGTGGCTAACCGAAATTTTTCAACTCTTTTTTTCCCGAACTTTTTCAAAGAGGAGGGGTGAGATTGACCGGATACTATATCGCTATAGTAGCAAACGCCATCGGCATTTGTCCTGCGCTTGCGGACTTGAGCGGAATTGATTTATCGATCGTAGTAACATTAACCACAAGTGTTGGTTGAAATATACGCAGATATATTTGGGTCAAAGTGTATGCTCTTTAAATCATATAAATAACAATTTTTCCCCTCCTCCCTTTTTTTTCAACAAAAAACTTTATACATCCCAGACATTTATTTTCAATTTCTCTTTTTATTCTGCTACTACCTTTGCCGGTTCCCTAATTTTGTTTGGTGTCTCCCTAGCGACGAAAATTTCCTAACTTCTCGAATTTGTTAATGTAGACTGCTCCTGATGGGGGAGAGTTGAGTCCTTTTCTCCAGGAGAGAGAGACAGAGAGAGGGTGTAAAAAAAATAAGACTCGGTTTCATAATGTAGAAAAGAGGCAAAGTGAGTGAAAAGAAGAAAGTTAAGAGGGCGCAAAAAAAAAATGCATTTTCTCGTGTCTCTCCTTTGTCCATGTAGACGACAGGGCACGTGCGACCAGAAAGGCGGCGACAAATTCAATTTGGCTGAATTAGCCAGCGGTACATGCAAATTGGCACGAAATGAACTCTGTTATATTATATTAGCCACCTACCTGGGAATTTCGAAGGGAAAACAGAATAACGGGGGGAGTTGGGGGGTGGGTGGGTAGAGACGGGATAATTGGGGACTGAGACATGCAGATCTGCTAATGAGGGGGCTTGTGTGAGTGGGTGCATAGCAAGAACGGTGTCTGGTTTTTGGCTTTTTTCCTCGGATGATTCTCATTCTCCGTTTTGCGACTTACTAACAGAGCACTATATATAGTCTGTATAAAAGTGGGCGAAGAACCAACAGCGATATGTCCACCACTGTCGTCACCACAGTTTAAACCGAGTGCTTTTCAGCATACATTTAAATTTCATACGAATCCCACAAACCCCCCCTTCACCCAATTTATTCGCCATGAATCCCTCAAAAACCAGTGCAAAAGAGCAGTGGACGAATACTAGTGCATCCCTGAATTTGCTTAACTGTCTAATGCATAAGTAGAGGGAAAAGCCACTCTCACTTACCGTCGACAAATATTAAAATTATCTTTACCATTTCATTCTTATTTATATTGACAGATTGCGTTTTGAAATCTACCTTAAACAGAATTTGAATCTTTTTCCATTCAGTTTGATGATACTGATGTTGCTAAAGTTGATTGTGATTGAAATAAAGTTGATGAATGTGATACAGATAATACTGATGTTGCTAAAGTTGATTATGATTGTAATAAATACTATGTCGTTGTTGATAAAGTTGTTTGCGATTGAAATGAAGTTGATGAATGTGATACAGATGATGATTACTTTGCTAAAAATGATGCTGATGTTGCTAAAGTCGATTGTACTTAAAAAAAATTTGATTGTGATTCAGATAATGTTGATGATGATTATGATTCAAATAAGGATGACTCTGAAAAAGATTATTATAATAATTATTAATTATTATGATAAACCTGATGATGATTAACTAACTGAAAGAGTTCACGCTGTTTTATTGCAAGGTGGGAAAATTTTTCCATTCGAAACAAATTCGTCTCGCCTATGATATAAAAATGCAATATCCATGTCCCATAGATCTTGATAATATTCGACTCATACTTGTTTACGTTTTGAGACACCTTACACTCCCATATTCTCATATTGTGCACTATAAAGGCTTTTCTTCTGGGAGGTGGTGCACGTTCTCTTTATATTCTAAACTTTAATGCCTTCACATGCCAATTTCAGGTGAGGAAATGAACACAATGCAGTGTAAGCATGTTGTGCTATGAGATAAGCGAGAAGATGCATTCAACCGTTAAACTAAATTCTCTCTTCGACTGCTCGTTAGTGAACCCTGTGGTACACCCAGAGATCCCGAGAATCGAGAACTCAAATACAAAACAGAAAGGAATATTATAAAAAAAGAAAAGTTCACTTTTATTCGCAATTGTAAGGAAGTATTTTAGAATTTAAAAATTGACATTTATATTTATTTTCTTTCTTCTTTTATATATATCTATTTTCTCAACAAAGTTTGATAATGAGGGAAAAGAAACTAAATATAAATTCTTCGAATGGAGTATTACTTGTTATTTATCTGCCATTCTGGTAATAGATCCGAGACTATAAAGTTGCGTTTCGTCAGTAATTGGGAAGAGAACGAAGTTCGACGAGAGAAAAGGAAGATGAACGGTTTCAAGACCTAAGTACTTGAAGCTGTACCATTTTTCTCGTGCGTGTAAATAACTCCACAAGTTACCTTTAGTGTTACGTATTGCAGCAACATTCTTTCCTAATTCTCCGTATTGTGAAAAATTTATTCAACCCTCTCCCCCCATACAAGAGAAACCTTTCTTTCATTAAAAACCGTATGTTTGCCAAATAGGAGAAAGAATCCCGCAAATGCGGTTCAACAATCCCAAAAGTTACAATAAACCCGGCCTACTTTCATATTCCTCAATTGAAATTCAGAATTCATTTCGAGTTTTCCCCTGGCTTTTAAATTACTCATTCGCTTTTGTGCGAGAAGTTTTGTATCTTATTTTCAGTGCGAGCAAAGACAAAGTTTGATTTGGAAATAACTTTTGGGAAACTTTGGAAGAGAAAGAGTCAGTCTTTGATTTCATTGTGTCAATTGTACAATATATTGTTTTGATGAGATGAGAGTTCCATGAGTTTATTACTATTTCAAGATCTCTTATGACTAAAAGCAGAACGCAATTGACATTTTGAAAGTTCCAAGAATCATAAACTTCTTGTACACGTCTCGGCACTCATCTGACAATTCGTGTTGTTTTCCACTTCCATTGATTCAGTGAGACGAAAGTTGCTGACTGTGGGAAATATAAGGGAAGTATACCTGAACTGGTCATGAACCTTATATACACACTTATACATTTATGAGGGAGAGAGAGAGAGTTGCATTTGAGAGGGAGGAGTCTGTATGCACTTGGTGTAACCGCGCTCTTATGCTACTTACTTAGATGCACGCAGTCAGCAGACTAGAAATGCTGAATCTGCATTTTGGAAATTACCGTCTTTTCAATACTGTCTGCATTTAGTTCTCGATTATCTCCACTTTACACTGGAGTTGATTTTTGTTTCCTGGTAACATCAGATTTTAGTGAATCTATACCATAAATCTTTCCTTGATAATTTGGATCAGGAAATATTCTTCCTCCTTGAGTGAAACTAATAGAAATTTGTTTTAAGAATAGGTCGCAGATAAAATAGCAGCAGATTGTAATACATCATGTCAGAATTAAATGAGGTCTTTGTGGAGAGTCAGTGCTGGGCATTAGGAGTTCAAAGTCATATCAGGAGGTAAGAGAGCCGATAAGTGGGACAAGATAAGAGGGTGGTGCAAGTTAAGGAAGGCTGTGCATGTATTCGAGCAATGCGTTACATACTACAATGGTTCACCTTTGGAACATTTCGCAGTATGTTGATGACAGTACAGATTGCTGGTCCGCCCATGCTTTGCATATGCGTGCTTCAGGACCCCGCGTACGCCCACTGGGGTGTACCACACAATCTCACCGCAAACAAATACTGCTACGCAAATATTCCTCCGCTCGCAAATGAGATCTGTAACCTTGCATTCTCGAATTACTAATTAGTCTGAAAGAAACGCGAACGATATTATTAAACAAACGTTTACAAATATTTTTCCATTTAGGAACACAGATGGATATTGAATACTGATGACAGCCAACTGAAAATTAAATACAAAAAAATCTATCCCAAAATAGATCGTAGAAACTCTTTTTGGGTAAAAGTTTGAGCTGTGTCTTCAGTTAGGAAAAAAAGTTCTTAGGGGAAAATCTGAGCTATTTTGTTGGTTGTTTTTAGAGAATTTTTAAGATTTTCGGTTACTAAATTCAATTGTTGATTAAGTAATTTTTCGATGCTATATTTTTTTCTACATTGTTTGTAGACTGTTTGTTTGTACTATCAGAGTCATTACATCAATTTTTTACTGCATTTTTGTATTTGATTTTATTTGATTATTAATCGAATATAATCAACTAAAATACAAAAAATCAGAAATTATCGATTCAATTAGTTTATTTTGATTTAAATAATAATTATTTGGTTCAAGTCAATATTAATTTGATAATAGGCAAGTAATTGGTATTTTGAATCAAATAAATTTTTTTTAGGTTTATTGCTCTAAAGCAAAGTTAGAAAAATATTCTATCTTTGCTTGCGTCAAAAAAAATTTTTGATAACGAATCTGGAATGGCACTTGTACCAAGTGGATCATGTAGCTCAGATTTTTACCCAAAAAGAATCTTTTAATTAGCTCAGATTTATACCCAAAAAAACCTTTCGATTAGTTCAGATTTATACCCAAAAAACCTTTCGATTAGCTCAGATTTTTACCCAAAAAAACCTTTCGATTAGTTCAGATTTATACCCAAAAAAACTTTCGATTAGCTCAGATTTTTACCCAAAAAAAGCTTTCCCTTAGCTTAGATTTTTATCCAAAAAAAACTCTTTATTAGCTCAGACTTTTATCAAAAAAAAACCTTTCACAACAATTCGCCTACGGATTAATTAATTTACTAAGAGATTTATCAAAAAGAAATTCACATTACACACTAAATTATTAAAATTGAACTCCTCGACTTGTCGATTGATGTTAATAATCCTCATCTCTCCCTGTAAAGAAAGATACGGAAACCTAATTGACGCTTTTGGAAGTTGATAAACCGAGAAGAGTAGTTTGTTCTTATTCTCTTATAATACAGCATCTTGGAGGAACTTTTCCAAGGACCCTAATAAAATTCTTGTTTATCCTGACCCTTATACAGAGAGTGAAAGAACTCGGGGAAAAGTTCTCTCTCAACGCAAAACAATTATATCAGCACTTCGACTTCCATTTTTCATTCTTTTGACATAAACATGATTACACCTGGCTTTACTCTTGATACATTATATTTCGGTCCAAAGTCCGCGTGGACATGTCTTCTTCACATTTGCAGAAACGGCGCGTGTGTCCGTGTATAGTATATATTTATAGGAAAACGAGGAGATGACAGGGTATTTCAACATTCCCATGGGCATATGTGTATGTGGTTTTCTTGATATCCTGTGTGAAAGAAGGGAATGTCACACTGTTGGAAGAAAACGAGGGTTGAACTTCTCACATTGATGCGCTTTTCCCTTGGGGACTTTCTTCACCTTTTCCTCGCACGTATATATAGATAAGTTTCTTTTTTCTTCATCCGGAAACCGGGTTAAAAAAACAAGCCTCTCACCACGTTCACCAATTATTTTGACATTGCTATACTTTTCTTTTCTTTTTTCTCACAGTGCAAGAGTGTTATTACAATTGGGTTGTAGTTTCCTAATTTTTGTGGGACATTTTCAATTTTTTCGTCTCTCAGCAAACAACCACTCATCTTGTGCGACACTTGTTACTGAGTGAATACATAAATATAAATTATACTTAATTTTCAAATCTTGGAGATTCGCGCCTATCTACGGGAGTAAAACTTAAGGGATGTGATCTTGAATTCAGTGTCTCGTCAGATTATATCCCCGAGGTGCAATGCAACAATGATGGTGTAAATGCCTGTATAATGTGCTGCCAGCCCGTACACGTCATAAATTTCAAACTTCGACAGCAGACTCTCTCTGCCGTTCTAGCTTCACATTAATTATTCCAAAAGCGATTTAAATTCTGAAACGACAACACGTTATTCAAAAAGTAACAAGTTCAATTAATAATCATGATTAATTAACCGAGTGTGTATTTTGGTTTTCGTTTAAAATTTCTCCATTTATTCAAATGTTACTGGCAAATTTTTGTAATTAATTTTACCAGAGTTATTTAAAAATTTTAAATACTAATAAGAATATTTGTCAGTATAAAATATCTCTTATTTCAAGTTATTTTTGTTATAGATAGAAATTTTTTTTTGACCAAGTATAAAGAAAACATCTGTTCAAAAAAAGGAGGGGGGAAATAGTTAAAAATTGTTTTAGAATTGAGATTCGTTAAAATGAGACTTGTCACGTGTGATACGTGATGATCGTATTACCAACAGGAGGAGAGAAGTTTTGAAAGAGGATACTGTTTTTTAATTTCTCTATATTTCAAAATGTGCTTTCAATTTATGATTCGATGGGGCATTTGTGTCAGAATCTTGAGATGAATTTTACATTTTCAGGATGTGTTTCTATATAGAAGATAAATCAATTCGCTCATTGACAATTCATTAAATTCGATAGGCTAATGTATTCAATTCGAACAGCATTGGCACTAATTCATGATTCCTTCTCCGATAAACCTTCCTCTTGCTAGATATATATACCTTCTCCGGTTGTCAATATAAACTTAGCGATCAATTCAGTTTCTCTTGAAAGCCAATTAAGAAGCATCATAAGTAATTAATTTACTTTCAAAATAATTCTCATCTAATTTAAATAATCAATTTTCTTTATTTAATATTCCGTCTTTCGTATACCATTGAAATATTCTTTCTATAAAAATAAATCAATCGATGAAATAAAATTTAAATGTAAGAAGAAGAAAAAAAACGAGGAAAATAATTTTCTTTCATTTAAAAATGTAATATTTATTTATTAATTATTACACAACAAGGTCTTGAAGAAAAATGTCTTGTTCATATTGTATACCTGCTGGATCAGACTTCATCTTCTCAACTATACTATATATAAACGACTCGCTTACATGCCACAAGCAGCCGAGTGACTTTGGAAAATTGGAAAAGCAAGCACGAGGTAAAGTTGAAAAAAGGTGTGATGGAAAAAAATTCAATCAAATTTTACATCCACAAATTACTGGAATCTAATTTTACTCAAGATGCGTGAGACGGTAGGATATTGCACATTGAGCCATTCTTGAAAGGATAAAATAACCTTTTTATTTTACACAGCAGTAAAAATTCATTTTATCAAAAATGATTACTAAATTTTACCAACAATTGGTTATTTTTAACTGGTTTGGATTGGAAAACAGAGAGTTGATTTTATTAGCAAAACATGGATCAGTATTTTTTCGAAAGTGATGATGATAATAAGAGAGAAAAGAATGTATATTTCTAGAAATTCTAGGAGAGAAATATGAATCCAGAAGCACCTCGTACTAGAGCAATGAGAAGATTACTTTGTGCACATTCGATAGATTGCGGGAGCATTTTATTATCCCTTAACGTGAAGATGAATTTGATGCCTTTCGTTATTGAAACGACGAAGAATTTTGAGGCGTTACGCATCTATTGTAGTTTTATAAAACTGGTGCTTTGCAGCTGGCAGCGGAAACAAATTTCTAATGTCATATTAAACAAATCATTACAATGGTGGGACATTCGACACGAAACGTATATATATTGGCCTCGGGTGTCAATTGAACGCATGGACAATAATAGAGGGTGAACAATTGTCGAAAATTCGCATCGCACACGTTCAAGGCATTTCAGAAATAAATGTATACGCTTCATGATTCTGCCACTATAGACGCACACGTGTCTTTTTTCGAAACATTAACGTCGCATTCAGTCGGATTAAACGTTCTTGATTTACGTTCTTTCAATTTGACAAGAAGCATATATACTTTTTTCCCCATTCAGTAGGAGGATCATAATTTAGTTAATAGATAATTGTATCCAAACACTATAAATTAGTTTAGTATCAATGAAAAAAGAGTGGGGGGAGTTTTTGTTTGATTTGTTGAAAATTTTGTCCAATGTTTGCTGAAGGATTTTCTGCGGTAAATTAATTTAAATTGGGAGAAATTTGTAGGAAAGGGAAAAGAAGATGATAAATAATTGATTAGGGGAGATATAGAATCGTGGAAATAGAGAACGTCGATAAGTCCTGGGTAATTTGTATTCACATTAGGTATTGTCTCTCACGTCTCTCGACACCTGGTAACCGCTTTTCTTCAAACGTCGCGCATCTTTCGGGTTCGCTTGCTCTCAACGAGAAATGTCCATCCTTTTACGGTGAGCTATGACCCTCATCGATTACATGGCTTTGCGTTCTATACGTCCCATATATACTTATATCACTAAATTTCCACCTCCCCACCACTTCCCTATGCATCTGCCTTCGACATTGAAATTCCAATCGAATGGAGTCTTACGCTGACGAAAGGAAAATACAACCAAGAATAGATATCAGAAAAGAAGATATATATATTTTTTCAGAAGAAAGAAAAATGAAATATAAAAATAGAAAATAGAAAATAATTTATAAAGGATAAATTTTATCCTTATTTATTTAAATTAATAAACAAGAATAAAGAAATGATTTCATTTTTCATTCAGTCTTTAATCTTTCAATTAAAAATTGTTTTTTTCATTTCATTTTCCTTTTGTTATTATTTGCGAAATAATAATCTCCGTCTCGTTTATGGGCGACGAGTTTTGCTGCCATCTATCGAGTCTTTTATTTGCGGGAAATTCAAATTTAAACGAAAAAAAGTAAAACCTAAGAATTGAATTTTTCGAATTTTAATAATCAATCATCTTAGTCTGTAAATAAATGGTAATTATTGCGAACAGAAATTATTTTTCATATCTCGCTACTATGGATTTTGACGTTGTCAGTCTCGTCAAAAACCCTCCGGGATTATATCGCACCAGTTCAAAAAATTTCAATCCATTTCAGCCCATCCGTGTCAGTCGCCATCTGGCAATACTTTTGAGGGTTTATTTCTGTTTGTTATAGTCAATCCCAGAAAAAAAAATATTCCAAACACTACTGAAAAAATGCAAATTTAAATCTTTTGATTCTAATAAAAAATGCATTCAAAAGGGGTGGAAGTGATTTTTTCCCCATTCAGTTTGATTAATATGTGAAGAATTTTTAATTGAAAGATTAAAGACTGAATGAATCCGGTATTTTTTCCTATTGACTCGAATGAAAATTTAATGGTTTCAAAAAAAAAAAAATTCATCGAAATATTAATTTTAAAGGCAGGTTTAAAATACATGAAAAGGGAAAAAAAGTAAATCCTATTTCAATATGTCAGAAGTTATATTTTGAAAAGACTGACAGTTATTGATTGCATATTTTTCAGCTTGATTGGTAGATGGGAGAATTTGAAAAACAATTTTGCTGTGAAAATTACATGTATATTGGTATCTGTTGTGGTTTCAATGAATTGCCAACGAATGGGAGGATTTGTTCGAAAAATTACACAAAAGTTAATTGCCTTAACGTATTGATTAAGTTTTAAAACGAATATTTAGTTTGTTAATTAGAAATAGAATTTAGTAAATAAATCCTTTCACTTCGTAGTTTTTAATCACTAAATTCTACACAAAATTTTATCAAAATATTACAGCAGTTTTGTCTTAATATTACTTTGTAAGGTTTCGGAATATTTAGAAATATTTAGACAATTTTTATTTATGTTTAGATAATAATATTTATTTATGTTTTAGACACTGTTTAATTTAATCTTTTTATCTTTGTGATACTTTCACTTGAAAATTTATTACTTACTTATTTTCTCTAATATGCTGTAAAGTTAAAAAAAATTTTCGGATCTTTTTTAAAAAGGTTCTTGTAGGTAAAAAAGTCTTTGATCTTAAAATAATAAAAAGTTTTGGCAATATTGTGCTTGGTCCGTTGCATTAGGACATTCGTTGCCACTAGGGAATGTACAAAAACAGATGAAAGGGAAATCTGACCGCAGAATGGATTTATGCTAAAAATAGCAGGGTACAAAAAGGGATTTGAAGGTTCCTTACTAATGCTCAGAATTAGCAACAGGATCACTTTGTTTTTTTCCGTATCAACTTCTTTATACAGACGAATCTAATTTTTAAATCTCACAAGGCTCTGTTACTTTGAAATATTACTTTTCCAAATGGAAATTATAGGGGAAAAAATATTATTAACTAATTAGTTGACATTTTACATCCCAGAATTTATATTAAAGGCAAGGTAATTCAACTGTTAAAAAATTTATAATATTATTTTGAAAAATTTGAAAATTCAAAAATATAATTTTTACTTATAAATTCGGTTTTATTATTTATTCTTTTATTATTACATTTTATTGTGAAAATAAGTTTGAGCATTGTACAGACAAAAGTCTGATTTCATTAATACAAGTGATAAACAAGTCATTACTTGCTGGCAAGAATTAAGCCTCTTAACAATAGAACCCATAAATGACCTAGACGTGACCTTTGATACCTGGATTGACGAGGGAAACAAAGAAACAACTACCCATTATAAATAAAGTCACATAAGTTGCTTTCTCTCTCTAACATATCGCAAAAATTTAACGTTCTTCTTTCTTCCTTAATTCAAAACAAATAACATAAGATTGATATAAAATTAAATAGATAATATACCGGTGTTCAAAAAGTATGGAAACTGACAAATATTTAAAACTTTTGCAATTCTTTGAAAAAAAAAATTGAATCAAAAAGTTATAAATGTGGAAAATTTATTTTTATATAAATATAAATTTTTTTTT
>JUFY01032222.1:8148-31978 GCA_001855655.1 Leptopilina clavipes
CTTATCAGTGAACCGCACCCTCCGGGTTGTCGAGATAAATACCTTTCTTGAGTTTTATTATTTCGCACCTGGGTCAAGTTTTTATTTTCCAATGCTTCATTTTCAACCACTTTTCTTTATCACTGTAAACTCAAAAGTATCAATTTGATCCAAAAATTTGGAATCAATTTGATACCAAAAGTATCAAATTGATACCAAAAGTATCAAATTGATTCCAAACTTTTGGATCAATTTGTTACTTTTAAGTTTACAGTGTTGGTGTTAAATATGATTTAACTCGAAAATAGTGTTAAATTTACTCTCTTTTGGAGTCGATTGTTAACTCGGATTAATGGAACCATATAAACACGTTTTTCGTCAGGTTTTTTTTTTGGGGGCCAACAGAAATTATCTTAATTACGTGTAGAAAGTCTCGGACTAAACTTGAAGTCCAGATCTCCTTGTCCCCTCCTTTAAATTGATCGCATGCGAATTTTCCCCTCCTTAGCTTGCAACTTGTGTTGCAATGGCGTGCAATATTCAACTGTGTGTCTATGGCATGGGTTTTAGTGGCTTGCATCGGGGGGGAATCGACCAAGCACTTTCGGTAACTGCGTCACGTTACATACCGAATTCCCCATTAACGTATCCTCTACCGTTACTGGGTCCAGTGCCTTTCTGAACTCGAAAGTAAGGCAAAGTGACGCGATTATTATATTTTTGCGATCGAACATATCAAGAATTGTTTACGAAATATAATAAATAAAAAATGAATGAATGAATTAATTAATTAATTAATCTTAATTTAATTTTAATAATCAAAGTGTAAAATAAATAATTAGGCAAAATTTTACCTATATATGAACAAAGGGACCGAATTTTATTAAATTTAATATTCCAACAATCAAAAGCAGCTATATGTTTGTTTCGGTAAAACCAATTTTTTGTTTACATAATATGAAACAAATGGGAAAATTAATTTTTCCATTGTTTGCAGAACGTGAGATTTTAATTGCAAATGAAGTATGGAATATCAAAGCAGAAATGAAATAATAATGTTCTAAATGTTTTTTTTTCCTGCTCAAGCTAATTTTGCACTTTCTATATTTAGATCTTCATAAACATGATGGAAAGTTTATTGCACTGTAAATAGTAAAGTTTAGAGAAAAAAGCTAATTTTGCTTAGAAAGTCTTTTCTAGAAGTGTACAGAAACAACTTGAGACTAATCTATTGCTGTTAACACTGGAATGTATTATTAGCGGTTTCATGATTGAAGTTGAAGCTTTGTATACAAGATAATTTGTTTTTACAAACGTTTTTTTTTTTTCAAGTGCGTGTGTCTTGTTCGGTTTGAAAAAGAAAAAAAAAGTATCAATCAAACATCATTGGAAAGTAAACCGTATACTTTAAATGTGTCTTATTTAATTATTGGTGAAATTTTTAATGAAGCATAATTAAATACTGGAAAAAGTTAAAATTAGAACAGATATTTTCTGATTGTATGTGTATTTTATCTGCGACTAAGATGTGCTACATCCACTTTCTTTCCGTTCGAAACTCGGTTAACGAAAAGTTCCTCTTTTTTTTTGTGGTGTAAAATCTCATTAGTATTTGTAAATGTCTTTTGCATCAGGACTAATAATTTTTTTTTTTTAAAGATGTTCAACTATTTTTAGGTCTTTGAATACCTTTAAAGTCCTTACATTCTTTTGCATACTTTAAATTACTTTAATTGATTAAAATTTTCGAAATTTCTCAAGTTGGTTTTTTTTCGTTGTTTTTAAATTTTCTTTTGAGTTTCTTTTTTTTGAAATTCTCTAAATAGCTTGAAATGTATACTTTACAGGTTGAATTATTATTTCTTTCTGCGTTTTAAAATCCTTAAAAAATATTCGAAATTCTTTGCCTGACATTCATGAAAACTAATTAAATACCTAGGTACAAATTTGAGGCAACTAAAATACTTTTAGTAAAGTGAGAATAATTTTACTGTTTTTATCTCTGTCATCAGTTTATTGCATTGTTCTGGAAAAGTTTAATATTTTTATATCTTGATTTCAGATACCTCAGGGCGACGATCAGAGATAGGGTGAAATCGCAGCATGCAACAAAAGCAGCAGCAAACTTTCGATGCTCACGTAAAGATGCGACATGTGATATAAAACTTGGAAGTTCTTCAGCAACCCTCGAGGAATCCGAGGGCAACCGATCATCAATTTCTTCGAAGAGCGAACAAGAAAAAAAGAATAATAACAACAACAAAGTCAAGTCGCTTTGTACGAAACGAAGATAATACCTTTCTGGACCATCAGTCCTGATAAGAAGAACCCTTTCGTCATAGACACAAAACACAAACCTACCCAACCTCTTAGTGCAAAAAGGTAATCTTGAGAAAAAATCAAGATCACCAGAAGAGAAGCTATTTTCTTTAAACCGCGTGTGAGAGTGTAAAGACAGGAACAAAGAAAACGTGATAAGGTGACTTCGAAAGTCGGTGACAAGTGACTCCCTGGCTAAATTCGCGTAAAAGTAAGAAAAAAAGGGGAAAAAAAGTGATAACGGAAGTGTTGGTGACAGTGGTGGTGGCGTCAGTGATTGACAGAAGAGCAGGTCAGTGTCGGGAGGCCGGTGACAAATAGAGTGTCACGGTGGCCAGCTTAGTGAGTGGGAACGTCGCGGTGCGCTACGATGAGGCGTCGGGGGTGGTGGGGGCGGTCGTGCTGGCCCCCGCTTCCAGGCTAGCCGGCCCAACAGGGTCCAGTATGGACACCTCGGAAGGGCCCACCGGCGTGGGCGTTGCCGTGGGCACGGGCCTTGTTGTCAAGGCCGAGTCCCCGGAACATCTTGCCGGCACATCGTCAACGGCCTCAACAATCACCGGACCCATTGGCACCGGAAGTAGACTATTCGCTGGCATTGCCAGTAGTAACAAACGACCGAGGCCCGACGATTGGCTCACCCCCAACAGCCCCAGTTCACCGCAAAATTCAATGGCCGCGCAACATCTCATTTACACCACTCCACAACAACAACTCAGCCAACAGCAGCAGCAGCAACAACAACAACCCCCCATTGCACATTCAACACCAATCGGACAGAATCAACAACAAGCGTCCCAAGCACCCAACAACAATGGATATGCGAGTCCCATGAGCTCCGGCAGCTACGATCCGTACAGTCCCAACGGTAAAATAGGTGAGTTTTTGCATTTTATTTCAAACATCTAGTATTTCAAATACTAGCATTTCGGAAGTATCTGAATTCTATGAAGAGGCAATCGCGATTATTTTCCAGTTCTTGTCTCTTTAGAGCTGTTTTTTATTCGGTGATTAAGAGCAGAAATTTTTGAGGTTAGGTACAGTGCGACAACAATATTACCGACAGAGGTCTCTGCTATTTCGTCTGTCGGTAATGTCGCGATCCAACCAAAAACATGATTTTCAGTGAGAATTATGAACATTCGTTATGAAAAGCCTTACTTTATGGATTTTTTTTTATTTATACTTGTTTAACGAAGAAAAGGTTCGTACAAGGCGATTATTACAAGTTCAATTAAAATTTTCCAATCGAATTTGAAAAGCAGTGCGATGCCATTTAGATGCGAGATTTGAATCAAACGAATACAATGACCCAAATAATGAAACTCATTTAACAATTAAAATTACAAAACTAGAGCGATTCTGTAAGTGCGTCGATTGCGAATAATGTTTTTGTTTCTCCTTAATCCACGTGTCTGATAATGTGTCAAGGAAACAACATATCGCTTATCATTCTTCTGTATCGAAATATAAAAGTGAGTCGTAAAAGCTCGTAATGTTCGAAACCAATTGTACGATTGGCCTATAAAAGTTTACTCGTTGAAAAGCTTTCTAAAAGGAAAGATGAAAGAAATAAGGCATGAATTTTGATAAAATTTTAGAAATTATTATTATAGTTCAAGTCCATTTTTCTTTTGAGATCTGTGTTCCTTTTCTTTGACTAATATTTATTTATTAATATTAATTAATATTTATTTTTATTAATATTAATTAATATTTATTTTTATTAATATTAATTAATATTTATTTTTATTAATATTTATTTATTTATTTTATTTTTATTAATACAAAATACAATGGCGTATGTCAAAATCAGCGAAGAATAATAATAAAATCAACGATTCAGACATATAAAAATAAAGAAACATTAATACCTTTGCAGAGTGTCATTTGTCCAGACATGAATGGCATTCACTCCATTCAACACTTTCAAAATCTATCTCTAAAACTTGCTTTATTTGTTAAACGTACAATCGATAAGATCATCTCGTAACACATATAGCCAATTAAAGCAAAGCTCATTGCTCATTGCTTTCCCACCGAGAGTCATGGGAACTTATTATATGCCGCTTGGTAAAGTGAAAACGTCTATTAATATTTCATATGGTATAACACAGGGGAAAAAAGAAATTTTATCCGATTCTAGTCTACTTGTATTCGAGTGTACTCAAATAACGAAACATGTTGTCACGCTTTGGACTTTTCTTTTCTTTTTCTCATGTATCACTTATATTCTCCTCCCTCAAGTGTCATTTCGAGTGCCCGCATTGGTGAATCTCTCTCTCTTTCTCTCTCATGACTTTTGTGCCCTGTAGTATCTGATGACAAGATATGGAGGTGGCTGCGAGAGAAAATACTATGAAGAGAGGACACGAGGCCCCCGCAGATTTCATTTTACATCCTAACATCCTATATACATACATATAAATGTAATTTATGGATTGCGGTTAAATAAGACAACATTACATGACAGTACCGCGACTAAAGGAGCCTATGGCTGCTTTAGATTAGACTTATAAATCAAAATGAACTGCTCGCGCTTATCCGAGTTAAATCGCGATTCATTTTATATATAGGAATCTTGCGGGAAAATCTTGAATAAAAAAAAAAACTCTATACAAAAATTTTTGATAAATACGGTAGAGAAAAGTTTGGCAATAATTTCGAATAGTGTGTTGACATCGCGGATATTGTACATATTTATATATTCAGATTTTTTAAAGAAACTTTTTCTCGATCATAGATTAAATTGGCATCTCTCTTGTATGCTTTTCATATAGTATGTCATTCCTATAAAGTTCTGAACATTCAAAACGAAGGAAAGTTTTACTTTTTCTTTTAGTCCGAATTCTTTTATAATTGAAGCGAAATTTTTAGTTTTATAATTTTATAATTATGTTCTGTCAAGGAATCAAAAAATATTATAAAGTTTCAAAATGTTTAATTTAGGTCATTGCGTTTTTATTAATTGGCTTTAAAGTTTAAACACATTAAAAAAAATAATAAATTCAGATTTGAAAAGGTAAAATTATTTTTATTAATTTTTTATGTTGGCTGATTGGAAAAAATTAAGTTGGTATAATTATTTTTATTTCAATTTGTTGCACGTGGTTAGTGCTAATAAGAAAAAGAGAGCAATATAATCAGTGAGGCAGCGCCTGGCGGATGTGACGTCACTTTCCTCCTGATTCTTCTCTCTCTCTCTCCGTGTATGCATACTTCCGCCAATCCAACCAGTTTGCACTACTGCCATACTGCACTGACAATACCTTAAGCTTTATTTTCAGAATAAAAAAGCATCTAAAAAATGCTATTTTTACAATGCTTTTTATTATTATTAATTCCTTTGGTAAATTTATTTAATAAAAGATATAAAAAATTGAATAAATTTAGCCCTAAATAACATTAAAAAACTGATAAAAATTACTTTATTTCGTTTTATATGCACTGAAAAAATGGTTAAGTAAATTTTACTATTTGAATTATCCGGTCTGACCAAAATTGACTTTTACTACTTATTCCAAAATTTACAAAAAGTAAAAAACCCCTGTCTGACCAAAACTGACATTTACTACTTATTTAGAAAATTTAGTCTGACCAAAATTGACTTTTACTACTTATTCACAAATTTATAAAATTAAAAAAAACATCTGTCTGACTAAAACTAATTTTTACTACTTATTTATAAAAATACAAAATTAAAAATCTTCCTGTCTGACCAAAAATGACTTTTACTACTTATTCACAAACATACGAAAATAAAAAATTCTCTGTCTGATCAACACTGACTTTTACTACTTACTTACAATTGTACGAAAATCAAAATCTCTTTGTCTCACTATAATTGATATAATCTACTACTACAACTCATCTTTACTTCTTCGCAAAATTACAAAGATTTAAATTATCCGGTCTGACCAAGATTGACTTTTACTACTTATTCCAAAATTTACGAAAAGTAAAAAAACATCTGTCTGACCAAAACTGACATTTACTACTTATTTAGAAAATTTAGTCTGACAAAAATTGACTTTTATTACTCATTTACAAAACTATTAAAAGGAAAACAAGGGTTTTCCTTTTAATAGTTTTGTTTGTCTGACTACAACTGACTTTTACTACTTATTAATATTAAAAATCATGGTGGCTGCAAGTCAAGGTAAAACTAGAAATCACGGAAAAGTCAGGGAATTTTTTAAAATTCCTAAAAGTCAGGGAAATTTGATTCATGTCTGACCAAAAATGAATTTTACTACTTACTCAAAAATTTCCAAAAAGTTAAAAAAAACCATCTTTCTGGCAAAAACTGACATTTACTACTTATTGAAAAAATGTGAAAAAAAGTGTAAACCCCTTCTTTCCGACTAAAACTGATATTTACTACTTCTTCGCAAAATTACAAAGATTTCAATTATCCAGTTTGACCAAAATTGACTTTTACTACTTATCCAGAAATTTATCCAGGGCAATTTTAACTATTTTTGAAGTAACTTTGAGTAAAATTAGTAAAATTCACTTCGTACTTAGTAAAATTTACTCCGTAAATAGTAAAAACAGACAGAAATTCCAGACAGTTTAGATTTTACTTTGTAAATAGTAAAATTTATTATACTGTATATTTTTTTCAGTGTTTAATTTTTTTATATTTTTTATAACATTCTCCTTTAATTCAAATAAAAAGAATGTTATTGAAAAATTTTAAATAACAATAATTTAAATAATAATGAAATAACAAAGTTAAAGAAAAAATTTTTTATTCTTTTTGATGTTAAATTATTCTTGTAGTTACATATTATTTTAAAAACAGTTGCAGCATTTCTGCGTGAGTTAAAATTTTGTGTCGGGTCCTCTAATGCTCTCACTTTGATCTTGGACACTTTTGTGTGTATATAAAAATTGTTTCATCTTTTTTTAACAAGTTATGTGTATATTAAGATGGCAACGAATGTGCAGTGACTTTTCTTTCTCCTCCTGGTGTATACTCTCTACTGCTTTTTCACTCTCTTTCACCTCCTTTCCTACTTTTTCGTTATTTTTTTTTCTTCTTCATCATCATCGTCATCATTATCATCATTTGCCATCCTTTCGAAAGTTCGTTCCCCTTCTCTACTCTCTTTTACTCTTAAATCTCGTTAACGGTTTACGAACCAGAAAAATAATGATGATATTATAACGGGTCTCTTATTACGAGCACATTTGAAAGAAAATATATATATGGATATATTTAAAAAGAATCCATATTTATAATCTCTTTTTGAATCTAGAAAATTTCATATATGTCAATTATTCGAGTTTAATATTTAATATTTTGATATTTGAAAATATTAATTACACTGGGATTTATTTTTTAACTCTTTAACCAAATTTTTCTGACTTTAGTCTTGATAACCTGTACCAGTTGATGAGTTATTTTTCTAAAAATATTGAAAAACAAATTGGAAATGTTTCCTTTTTTTATATCAGTTTTCGATTAAAAGTTCAATTTTTGATGGAAAGTAGAAGTTATCAGTGAGATATGAATTTATGTATATAAAGTATCGTCACTGCAGGGAATGTTTCATTTTTTTTTTCTATATATATTCCGGTTCTTCTTTGCTTTATGACTTTTTTTTTTGCAGCTTTTATTTTTTTTTATTGGCATGAAGGTCGTTTGATTCGACTTTCTTGCTTTCTACGCCGTTACATTTTAAAAGCAAAAATTTTATGTGGCACGATTTTTATTGCCTTTTCGATTTTACACATCTCTATTTACAATTACGTGAATTATTCATATGTTTGAGAAAAAAAATAAACGAATACTTTCCTATACATAAAGTGTAAAAACAGAATCAGTGACACGTTAATAATTTACACAACAGCGAGAGAGAGAATCCTTTTGTAAAAAATAAATTGTCTTTTTATTCTACAAATCAAAAATACCTGTTTACTTAAAAATAAAACATATTCTTTTTATTTTTATTTTTATTTCGGGTAAAAAAAAGAAAATTGCTTTCTTTTAGTTATTTGTGGATTGTTTATGTCGACAGTTTATTTATTTATTCTGATCGTTAAGAAACGGGGAAAAAGTAAATTTTATTTCCCTTAAAATGGAAATATTCGCTGTGTGTATGCTTTAAATCGCGATATTTCGAAATTTACAGACGAGTGTAACAATAAATAGCAGTTGTTATCATTTTGTTTTGAACTAATCAAAAAACACACTTTTCGTCGCATTATAATGAGTAAATGAATAGCCAGCATGCGGGTACTTTGTTGCGATAGGCACTTTGAGGCCCACATGTTGAGAGCCCATCGTTGCTTCGCCGTGTCGCAATTAATTAGTAGTGCACGGCCCACATAATCTTTTAATAATGTACTTTAATAACATCGCTTCCACCATACAAGCACTTGTTCACGTTTATGCATTTTTCCACACACATTACTGCCCGTAATTATCACTTTTATTTTTTTTCCCCTCGCGCAATTATATTTCACCTGTTCTTCTTCATTCAGAAAAATTCCTGAACGAAGAAGGACAGATGTACATTCTGTCTGTAATATATTTTTTCCCCTTGAGTAAATCACGGGAAAATTAAGTATTACTCTTTTAATACCCTTTTTGAATAAAATGCCGCTATTATTGAGCCGAGGAGTTTGAATTTCGCGCCAATATAATTCGGGCAACTGTCCGTCCAGATGGCGCGAACACTCGCTCGTAAACGAGATGAAGTCGGCTGGGTATAAGTAGCAGTTAGTCATCAGTTCAGTATTAGTTAAATATAGTATATTATTAATATATTATATTGTTAATATATTACATTGTTAATAATATTTAATAATAAATTATTATCATTATAAATAAAGTATGTTTTATTCTTGGTTGTAAATTTTTTATGATTCGAATTTTGAATATTTGGCCAATATTTTGAATTCAATGACGCGTTTCATTGGACCAATATTGGCAATAAGATTTCGGCCAATATTTAAATATTAGCCAATCGTAAGCCTTGTGAATTATGTACTCATTTCCCCACTGGGGCGTTGTCATTGAAATTATTCTTCTTATTGAACAATTAGAAGAATTTATTACAATTTTATTGTAATTAAAAATTAGAAATTTAAATGTTCTCTGAAATTGAGAACTTTTGCCTCGTAGTGTACATTTCTTGAAGTTGAAATATTTTGCGAATATTTAAGAATATTACTGCACTTTGTAGGCGGCATTTACGCATTTGATCGTGTCTCGTTTAAGATAACCCTCGCTCGAATGACGCTAAGCTTCAAGACCATCCACGACATGATGGGACGAGGTTAATGACAATGAGTTCTCCTGCTCCTCCCACGTGCTCCGTGCACTGGCCCATATAATAATAACTGTCTTTATATATATGTTGTCTGACGATTCACAATTCACGATACACAAAGCACAAGGACATCATCCATATCAGATATGCAATAATAACACACAACAGTTATCAATTTCTCAACACTATTTTCATATTTATTTTTACATAATCACGAAACTATTTTCAATAATAGGGATTTTTAAATAATATAAATAAAAATGGAAACATTGTTATAAAAAATTACTTTGTTATATAAATTTGTGTTTTCGAGAAGGTGATTTAAATTGCGACATGCTAGCGTCAAATGTCTCACATAAAGCTCAGGTGTTTGGTTGAAGCGCCGTCATTAATTATATTAATTATCCCGAGTTATAGATTCCCCTATCGTGCGTTAAACTCGGAAACTTTGTCACTTGTGTGAATAATATATATGCGGTTAGGTGTTCTAATATTAATTTCACCCTTTCGTTTGATTTCTTTCTTTTTCTTTTTCTTTTTTTTTCTTTAGAAAAACACAATTTTGAAATAACTCAACTACACTTTTCTTGCAGTTTTGAATTTTGAAACGAAACATTAACTCCCATGAGCCAACACATTATTTGGCGTGACGCCTCATACCGTGACGATCACGTGAACATTTTTTTTCTTTTTTTTATGACACAGAAAACCGTTTCATCGTACTTTGCACCAACAGTGACATTCCCGCGACCTTTCGCTTGCATTTCCGGCCCATTCCTTATTTATTTGCCTCTCTCTCTTTCTCTTTCTCTTTCTCTTTCTCTTTCTCTTTCTCTTTCTCTTTCTCTTTCTCTTTCTCTTTCTCTCTTTCGAGACAGATTGGAAGAAGTAAATTTTTCATATGCAAAAATTATCTTTTTAATGATTCCAAAATTTTTTTTTTACATTTGATTTATACGATAATCAATTTTGTATCTCTTTTTGTTGCAGGTGAGTCCAAAAGAAATTACTTCTCTCTTTTAATGACCCGCAAAATCTTGGTGAGTAGTAAATACACCTACGTAAAATATTAAACCATGGGGGGGGGGGATAAATTTAAATTTTCAAAATTAATAATATGCATTTTTATTTATGTCAGTCGAGGTTTTTTGGTTATTATTATTTACCTCTGCATGTAATACGTTTAACCTTGTGACCTATTTTCGTCTTTGCAATTAAAACATAAGTGAAATATTTACTCGAAGTTTATCTAAAACTTGACCAAAACGAGTTAATGACTCTTTAAATGCGTATTTTTTTTTTAATGAATTTTTACAAAAAAAAAGCAAAAAAGGGTTCAAAGAGAAAATGGGAATATTCCGGCAATATTGAGACAATATTAGAGTAATTTTTATACAGGTACCTAGTATCAAATTAAATTTTTTTGAAAAAAATTCTCTATTTTTTAATTGATAATTACTTGATGAAAATTTCGGTAACTGCAAATGATATCGAGAGATAACTAATGCGACAGATGAAATAAAATTTGTCGTTTACGATCTGTGACTGACGAATTGATGCTACTTCCCTGTTTTTCATTGCACTTGGCTCTTAAGCAGGACGTAGCACTTACGAAGCGCATTGTTAATTGTTCGCCCGGAACGCATTATATATATAATATACACAATATATGTCTATATATATATACATATATAAGTTGGTAATTTATGTGCCCGCACGTAAAATAGGTGCGCGATAGTACAATAACGTGTTCGCAAAAGAATGAAGGTCTTTTTACTGCATCTGAATTATCAGTATATAGTTATCAACCTCGCAGAGTAGTCGTTACAGACACTTTTGTATTATATGATAAAATATACAGAATGAACTATAATGCATTTTGAATACAGCGCTTCGCTCATATATATATATATATATATGTCCTCTTTCATCGTTAAAAAAGTGAAATCACTATTGCGTAACTGATTTTTTTTTTCTCTCAAACGTTAAACTTAATCTTTTCGCTGTTATACTCTCGATTGTTTTATTTCAATTTTTTATATACATAAAAAGTTTGATGCGTTTCTGAAAATTTTTTTCTTTTTATAGGATCATTTAAAAAAGAATTATATGTGCGCGACATTTTCGAATTTTTTTTTCCTTCTCATGCTTGCCAAGATTTATCGTAAAAAGAAAAAATTTTGTTTCCTTTTATTATTTATTGGTTAATAAATTTTTACGATTTTGGTATGAAAGAAAATGACAAAATTCTTTCACTGTATATAGGAAAATATAATAAACTTGGAAATTAAGTTTTTTATACTAAATATAAAATATGTATAAAAAAATATTTTTATACTCTCTAAATTTGAATTAGTAAAAATTTCAAATAATTTGAATTAGTGACTGACTTTTTGCTTTTGAATTAGTTAAAATTTACTGATAAAGTAGTAAACAAATTTTTTTTTACTATTTGTTAGTAAAAACTATAATTCAAAAGCAAAAAGTCAGTTACACTGAAAAAAAATTTATTTGATTCAAATAATGAATTACTTGTCTATTATCAAATAAATACTTATTTGTATCAAATAAATTTTATTTGTATCAAATAAGTATTTATTTGTATCAAATAAATTTTATTTGTATCAAATAAGTATTTATTTGTATCAAAATTTTATTTGAGTCAATTAAATGGTATTTGATTCAAATACAGAAATTATTGATTCCATTATAGTTTATTTGATTTGAATCAAAATTATTTGATTCAAGTAAATATTTATTTGATAATAGACAAGTAATCGGTTATTTGAATCAAATAAATATTTTTTTCAGTGTACTAATTCAAATTAGTTAAAATTATCACTAATTATAATTTAGAGAGTAAAATACTTTGGCAACTAAATTTCTTCTGTCGACTATTTTCTTGATTATTTCGGTTATTTTTATGTATACTTATGTATACTTATTTTTATGTATGTAGACTTTTTCCAATTATTTTGCTAATGGTTAGAATTGATTTTTTATATTTTCAATTATTTTATTTATATTTTCAAATATTTCATTTATATTTTCAATTATTTTATTTATATTTTCAATTACTTTATTTATATTTTCAATTATTTTATTTATGTTTTCAATTATTTTATTTTCAATTATTATACTTATATGTGAAATATACTTGCATTTTATTTGAAATAAATAAAAGAGTAAATATAAAATGAAAAATAACGTTTCTAGAATTTAATAGATGTCGTGACAAATAATATAATGAAATTCGAGAAATAAAAATTGTGAAATATGAGAGGCTGTGTAATTAATATGGCAAAAGACTTGTCAAGGTCTCAACATAACGAATGTACGTTGCATATGTACTCGAACATTAAATGATGTTTTAATGTAATTCACCTCGGTATAATTAGCAATACATATACACTGATACATTCATACAGGTGTAAAAAGATGATTACGAGCAGATAGTTTTGAGAGGATCTATTTACATATATACAGTGACGAACTGAATGGTCTATTATGTTGATTCTTGAATACATATTTATCTCTATCTCACTCTCTTAAAGTATATGTGTAATACTAGAGAGTTGATGTAGGTCGTTGGTTTGCAATCAGTCGGTACGTGTTATCACTTCCTATCGACTCGACACGACGTGTCTGACCCAGATCTACGAGTGGCTTCCGTCCTCTTGTCATTCCTCACACCAAGAAAAGAATAAATATTTCGCGACATTCTCTAGTCCTTTTCCTATATATGATTAATATTTCATTTTCAAAAATCTTCTTTTCTTCAAAAAAAAAAAATTCTGTTTTCGAAATTTATTTCAAATTTGTTTCAAAATTTATTAGGAATAAATTCAAATCAGTATTAAAATTTTGAAATTTGAATGTTTTAAAAATATATGAATCAATAAATTATTTATCATGAATTATGATGAAAATATTTATTGAAATTGCGAAAAAGAATTAAGAAATTGGAAAGTCTTTGTTTTTTTTTAAATGACGTCTTTATCACGCTAGATAATTGCGACTGAGGTTTTAGGGGGATAAAGCAATATCGATTATCGATTCTTATCTAAAATTGTTGGATCGTACACACATACAAGAGAGAGAGAGAGAGAAAAGATTGGCGAGATTTCGTTCGCAATTACCAATTATTCAAGGTCAGGTCTCGTGCGATGTGCTTTCCAAACTGTAGATCATGCCAAAAGATAAATCGCGAATCGCTTCACTGAACGCGAATAAGGGAATGAGTCTCTGAATATTGAGTCGGCATATATTTTGTGGCGCTCAAAAATTTGAGAGAGGGCTGCTGCGCGCATGCCATAAAGCGATGAGAGCGAACAAAAATATCGACAGACGCCTTTCGGCAATATTTTTTAATCAAATCGCTGATCAAAGGCATTGATTATTGAAAATAAACTCGTGAACTCTCGGCAAGTCTTCTTCAATTAAAAAAAAAGAAAAGAATCAACGAAAAATTCATTTAAAAAAAAATTCGCTGACTAATAATCGAAAAACAAGATTCACAATTTATTCATTATTATTAATCTACGGATTGAAATAGACGTTTTATACATAGTTACTTCGATTTATTGTCGACAATAAGTATATTGTGAATGATATTATAATGAATAATTTTATTACACGAATCATTTTATTACGAGTATAATTTTATGTTGTTAATAATTTTATTGGAAATAATTTTATTGGAAATAATTTTATTGTTGGTAATAACTTTATATGATGAATAATAATTTCATTATCGATTAAAGTCTCACTACGATTTGACAGTTTCACTGTAAATAGTAGCATTTAAGTTATAAATAATTATAATAGCAACCTAACAATTTTTAACTTTAGAAAGTAATTTTTACTCTAAATATAGAATTCTAGATTTAGAATTTTGATTATTAAAAATTAGAATTTTTTTTCCTCGACAGTATTAAAAATAAAGTATAATTATTGTTTCGTTTGATAATTTTTATTTACATTTTTCTTCTTTTGAAATCTGATGCAAAACACACTTGAAATTAACAATCATTTTTATTAGTTTGTGTCGAAACTGTTTAACATTGCGATCGTAAATTTTAACAAATACTGATGGCAAAGGAAAAAATCTATCTTCCATATTATTATTATCAATTTAAAAAAACAATATTATTGTATTTAATTATTTCTGTTAATAAAATTAAATCATCACATATAAATGAATTCCAAATAAATTCTGACACAAAAGAATTGAAATAAATTAACATACAAGTTAATTGGATAATATTAATTGGCATATTATAAATTCTTTGAAAACAGAAGAGAAAAACGAAACAGAGAAAAATACAAAGTGGAAATATTGAAATTAGGACGAAAATGGAAATTTTCTTTGAAGATATAATTTAGTCAGTGAAAAGAATTGTGCACAAAGTATGTAAATTTTCTTTGAAGCAGAAATCATAAAAAAAATAATAATAATAATAAAAAATGAAGGCAATCTAATTTTTTTCTTTTGAAATACAATAAGTGTCTGTCAAAATTAAAATGCGAAAAACACGTGTCTATGAAATTACTCGGTATTTTTCGTGCTATTTTTTTTTTCTTTCTTTCTTTTTTAATATCATGGCCAACACATGATTCACTGTCCATATTGTACGTCAGAGATGCGGGCCAATGATAATGAAGCTAGCAGTGTGGCTGGAATTAAAAAGCGATCGATAAGTGCCCTTAGGCTGCTTGACTTGCTAATATTTCTACGCGTTTTTGCGTCGAGACATAAAACGCAAGAACGCCCGAGATTTCCCTTTTGAATTTGGGTCATCGCTTTTAACTTCCATACACAATGTGCACATGTCTCGCATGATTTCGAAAAGCAGAACTTTTATAAACAGAAAATTAATAATCGGACAAAAATTTTATATGGAAGAAAAATATATTTTTGTTTTTCATCTGAAATTTTTCGACGTTAAGTTATGATAATTATATTACATGAATGCTACTGAAAGAATTATATAACGCTTGTAAAATACCTCTTTTTGTGGTAGAAAAAAAAATGATCCTAAATGAGTTAATTGTCAGCGAGAAATTATTTTAATATGAGGCTCTTAAACTAAGTTTTACGACGAAGTTCTATTATTTTAATCGTTGCGATGATAGCCGCAGTTGCTAAGTCGCTTATGGGCTGAAATTTGAAGTTAGTGGTTCGATTCTCCCCGGGAGGATGAAAATTTTATTCAAGTTTTTCGAAATCTAATTGGTGACTTTGAACCAAGTTTCAATGATTCAGAGTTGCAATTACCCGAACTATCCTGAACTTACCCGACTTCAAATCTAACGAAACAGAAAGTAATCAATTTGAATTTCGCGCCAATTTAACTCTATAATAATCCGACAGGTGGCAAGAATGTTCTTCGCTCATAAACAATATGAAAGGAACGGAGTATATATAAGATCAATGATGGCAGTATTAATGATTAGGAGAAAATTGACAAAATTGGTCAATTATTAATAAAAACAATTGTATTATTAATAATTGATTATTAATAAATTATTTTTGATTAATTATTAATAATTAATTTTTGATTAATTATTAATTATTAATGTTTGTTTACTTTCTCTCTATTCGAATGTCAGTGGACTTGAATTGTTTTTTCGTTGGAAGGAATTAAGAAAGAAAGGAAAGACATTTTTCTTGTTGAATTTCAGGAATAACCTTAAAACAATCTCGTCTGTACCTTGGTTGTACTTTAGTTTATCATGGTCAGATAAGAAACTTGGTTTTGGACTCGTAATTCGCGTCAGTTCCCGTCATGATTATACGGCATGTGAGCATGTTCCACATGAATGTGTTGGTGTCTATTTATGCACATAATGTCAATTCTTTTAGTGTGTGCAAGAGTGCTCGCGTGTAATATCAAAGGATATTATACTTCGCCCAACTCCACCTATACTTAGATCTCTCAAGAGGGAGGAAAGTAAAAGGCCGTCGTTCCCTGTTCGATAATATGTTAATTTTTGCGCGCGCTCACATATTCTCACCACACACACCACTTTATAAAGCCGCATATCCTTAATTCTTGCATTCTCTCCCGTGTTTAAAATTAAATCCCTCGAATTCTTTGAAAACAGGTCTATGAACAGATTTCTGCCAACTGATATACATATATATATATTTATCACTTGTTTTTAAATATAGAAAAAAACAATTGAATTAAAATATTAATTTTTGTTTTGTTTTTGGACATCGTTTCGAAACTTTTTTTCTCCAAAAAAGTGAAAAATTGTTTTTCCGTTTTTAAGGTTTTTTTTGTTAATATTCGCAAAGTATATATAAATGATATTGTCGCACATTTCTTTCTCACTTCTTCAAAAGGAGATTTTGCGACGTTAGAATTTTAAAATAGGCACACAGATGCTTTTAGGGCCACTGGAATACAAAGTTTCCAAATTTGCATAATTCAAAATGGCATATTGGAAAATATGGAGAAAAATGAAGAACTCAATTTGAAATATTGAAAGAAATCAATCATATTCTTTATATAAAGTACATCTTCGAGAAAAAATGTCTCGTAGAAAAATTTCAGTGATAGAAAAATGGAATAGTTTTAAAAAAAATAGTCCAATTTTTCCAGAGGATCAAACTTCTCGTTTTTTTTTGTAGAAAAAAGAGATGAGAAGAATAATTTTGTTCCTATTGGTTTGAATTTTCAATGAAGTGGATTTTTAAGTGAAATTTTCACGCAGGGTGTAGGAAAATAATTCCTCTTGATTTTCGAATTCTCTTTTTAATAATTATAGCAAAACGAATGAATCTTTTTTGCTTGAGAGAAATAAGAACCTTCTGAACTGTCATTAATTTCGCCCTCGCGATGCCTTTGTTTTCAATGGACTGACCGTCGCCAAGAGCATGCTATTGCGACGGAAAGTTTTCTCGATCGAAGGGTTATCATTATTTTTGTCTCGTGTCGCCTCATAAACTTTAATCGCTGAAACTTGCGCTCAGAAAGTAATTACGTCTTCTATGAAAATCATCACCTTCATTTTTGGTCCATTCTCAAATTCAGTTTCATCCCTCCTTCGTGACTCGAAAAATTTTCTCTTTGGGAAAAAATTAATTGATACCTACGGTAGTATTTGCATTATTTTCTTTTATTTTAATATATAATTTTTTATTTTAAATTTTTAATAGTTGTACCATTAGTGGTTGGTGTTAAAAATTGAAGAAAAATTAATAATTGAAGAGAAAATTGAAATTAAAGGGTGCTTAAAAGGGACATTGATAAGTAAGGTTTTTGTTTCGTTTTTGATATCCTTTTGAATCCTGCGCTCTTCCTTTAATGATGGTCGATATTGTAGGCGCCACCTGTAGACTTTGCTGACAGTCATCAGGCAGTTCAATACTCATAGAACAGGTGGCGCGATGTGTTTCTCTGGCCTGGTTCTCTGCCAGACTATATACACAGTAACTGGTTTCACCAAGTTCGCGATTACAAAATGTAGATTACTTTTCACTACCTTTCTGATTAATGACACTTGTAATTATTCGACAATTGAAATTGATAATTAAAATTGACAATTGAAATTGACAATTAAAATTAACAAATTAAATGTTAACATTTACTTTTAAAAAAGATATTTTTGTACCCGAAAGAGTATATATTGTATTTAATTATAATTACAATTTCTAATTATAATTTAATTATAATTACAATTTATAATTATAATTTAATTATAATTTTTCAATACTTACTTTTAACTTGTTTGGTATTTTCATAGTTTTTACACACGGAGAAAAATATAAAGTAACTTTTACTATACTTTCAAAGTAAAACCTTAACTGTCAGGAACTTCTGCGCATTTCTAGTAACTTTTACTATTTTCGGAATAAATTTTGCTACGTTCAAAGTAAATTTCACTAATTTTTTTACTAATATGTACTTTGAACATAGTAAAATTTATTTTGAAGTAACAAAATTTACTCTGAAAATAGTAAAAATTGACAAAAATGCTCAGAAGTTTCTGACAGTTTAGATTTTACTATGAAAGTAGTAAAAATTACTTTATTCGTTTTCTCCGTGCAATTATCTTTAAATTATCTAATTTATATATCATTTTTACAATTTACTATTAATTTTCAAGATTGTTGACTTTTTTGTTCCTATAAAATTTCGACTAAATGAATAATTGTAAAAGTAAAATGAAAGCAGCATCTAGTATTATTTGAAACATATACGAATTTTTCAAATTTGGAAATATTTTTCGCACATTAGCATTTGTGATTTATTCTTAAGTTTAAAAAACAAAAATTTTTGAACTATTTTCTTAGCTGTTATAGACAAAGCAATATTTAATTTTAGAAAATTATTTTTAAATTAATAGACCATTGCTAATAAATTTTCGTCGATACAGATAGTTTTTAATTCAAGAATTTCGAATTTCTACAATATGATTTTTAGGAAAAATTGTTTTAGGAGAATTTAAAAGATTGTTGAAAGTATCAAAAGTCTTCTTCTTCTTCTTCAAATGTTGATTCTTTTTGCAAAATAAACAGCTAGGAATTTTACCTGTAATTTTTGGAAAAAGAATATAAGTGTCGATCAAATTATTTATTTATCTTTGACATAGGCAAAAAAAGTTGCTGAATATTTGAATTTTGTTCTATGGTTACAAGATGTGTAAAATTGATAAAACCATAGTAGCAGCCCACCACGCGATTCAAAGAACGTTTTTATTGCGCATAAAGAGCGGAACCGTTGGTATGGTTTTCTTGAGGTGGTAAATTCTTGTATATATACACGGAGAGAAAAAACAAGGCATTTCCCCGTGATACTTTGTCACTGCATTTTACTATAGCTTTTTCATACTTTCAGTACATGAAACCATGGGTATATTGCATGAAAATCTTCATGGGCTTATTGCAAGGCGTCACCGTTTTTCCCGGTGAGGTTCATGCAACGGGCCTGGGTCTATACAGGTAAAACCGTGGCCCACAGGCCAGTTGCATGAATCTCACCGGGAAAACCGGTGACGCTCATGCAATTGGCCCATGGAGACTTACATGCAATATACCCATGGATTCATGTGTTCACGGCATGTGCGTTTCAGGTATATTCAATGGTAAATGATCATAGTAAAAAGCAGTGAAATTTCACGGGGAAATGCCTTGTTTTTTCTCTCCGTGTAGTTGCAAAGGTTTGTAAGCTTGTAAAGCGAGGAGAGGCATATATATTTTGTAATGGTGAACACTTATCGGTGCCATGCCTGCTAAAGCAAGTAGAACAGTGAAGCAGGTTGTAACCATCATGCACTGCGTATGGTTGGAAGTGCATCGCTTTTTTTTCCACCATCTTTTCCATCTTCATCTGCATCGCAATTATTATTGTCCTCCTTCCTAGTTCTCACGTCACTCTTTCGCTTATCAGCCATCTTTGTTTATCCTCCTACTTGCCCTGCCATTTCCTCCAGAAAAACACTAAGGTATATTCTGTTTTTTTTCACCTAACGGTTTATCACACATACACTGTGCAGAAAAATGTATATTCTTCATGTCGCAATAATGAAATTTTACCATTTTTTTTTTTTTTTTTTGAAAAATTACTCTAGGTCAGAATTTTAATCATCGCGGAAAAAATATATCAAATGTGTCTCGAGTTTACGAGAGATGAAGTGAAAGTCTATTAGCATGTACATATTGATAATACAACGCTCCAGTTTCTTGAAGATTTACTACATTTACTATATGTAGAGGTTGTCGAGTGATACTATTTTTAAAAAAGAGATGAGAAGAAAAAGTTGAAAAAAAGAGAAGAAAGAGGAAAAAATTAGGACAGATGGAAAAACTTGAAGAAAAATAGCGTAAACGAAGCGAGGAAAAAATAGAGACAAGAAACGACAAATGTCAGTGAAGAAAAAAAGGGGAGAAAAACTATTAGTTTCAATTAATCGAAAATAATTGGAGGAGGTTTAATACGCACGTATAAACCTAGAGGGGAAAAGATTGAAAATACTCTCTCAATTTGAATTAGTCACTTTTGACTAATGGAATAGGATTCGTTTATTTAAAGAATCAGTGTTTTAGTGTAATTAGTTTTACTAATTTTTAATCAACAATTAATAATTGTTGGTAGAAAACTAAATTCATTTTTTAAAACTACTAATTATATTAGTAAACTTTCCTCGTATTTTTCTACTAAAAATTAGTAAATATTGCGAATAAAAATTAGTCGCAATATTTACTAATTAATCGTAAAGAAAATAAGCGATAAAATTTCATTCTAGTCAAAAGTGCTCTCTAAATCAAAATTAGTAAAAATTTTAACTAATTTGGATTAGTAACTGACTTTTGCTTTTGAATTAGTTAAAATTTACTGCATGGAAAAAAATATAAAGTAACTTTTACTATTTACAAAGTAAATCTCTTTCTGGAATTTCTGCGCATTTCTCTCAATTTTTACTATTTCCGGAGTAAATTTTACTACCTCCGAAGTGAATTTTAATAACTTTACTAAAATTTAATTTGGAATTAATATAATTTTTTTTTACTATTTATTAGTAAAATTTAACTAATCGAAAAGCAAATAAAAAAAAAAATTTTCTACTAATTTTTTTCAGTAAATTTTAGGGGCCATCCATAAACTACGTACGTTACCAATTTAGGGAGGGGGAGGGGGTCAAAAAATCTGAAAAATTGCATTTAAGGCAATGGTAACGAAGGGGGGGGGTCTAAAAAGTCTGGAAAATTGGTAACGTAGTTTATGGACGGCCCCATTAACTAATTCAAAAGCAAAAAGTCAGTCAATGATTCAAATTAGTTAAAATTTTCACTAATTCAAATTTAGAGAGTACAAAAGGAAATACGAAAATAAAATAAATTGAAGCCAAAAAGAATACACAGAAATTTTAGTTTTTTCTTTATTTTTATATGCAAGTTGAATTACTTTAATATTAAAATAAAAATTTTTTAAACAAAAAATAAAAAACAAAATTAACGTCATTGAAAGTAAATTGAATTCTGCCGAAATGATTCATTTTTTATGGTTCTAGTTGAGAGAGGCCGTTCACATACATTTTCATGTATCGAATCGCATGTTCGTGTATATATATATATGTATATATATATATATATATATATATATATATTTATAACGAGAGTTGTTATCCTTGGTAAAGAGCATTGTCCTCAACGTACCTGTTACCTTCTGCTCTGGTGCTACTTCGCATTGGACAGAGTCACTGACATTGACGAACGGATTAGTATTATTTTGGCCATCATTAAAATGTCTCGTGTCTAGATTTTGCTTTCAGCATTTTTTATATTCAAACAGAAAGATCTTGCGAAAAACTCTCAAGAATATTGTGAGGCATAAAAATTTGCCTAAACGTTTATGCAAATTTAGACATTTCTTCTTTTTTTAAACATTTTTTTTTTCATTACTTTTATTTTCTATTTTTATTGTTTCATAGCAATTTTTTTTGTAATTTATTTATATATACTGAAATGATGAAATAACTCTTTTTCTAAATATATATTGTTACATTTAAACATTTATTATAATTTATAATTTATAATTTACAATTTACAATTTTCAATTTATCAATGTAAATTTTAAATAGTGGCCTAAATATTTTAATGTAATTAACATTCTAAATTAATCCAAAAAACAATTATTATTATTATTATTATTATTATTATTATTATTATTATTATTATTATTATTATTATTATTATTATTATTATTATTATTATTATTATTAATTTAAGAATGTGAAAATTCAAAATTGTTTTAGTAGATTTTAATTAATACAATTTTTTCGTGAAATTTTCGTTTTTAGATTATTAATTATTTTAATATTAACAGTAAATTTGTGAGTAATTTAAAAAATTTATTTAAAACAGTGATTTTTCAGTACCGGGGTTTTTTTTTCAAAAGTCCTTGAGAGCTTCCTTCTCGCACTTATACACTCGCAAATGTCTTTTAAATATATTTATATGCTGACTTGCTGAATATGTTTCAGAGTAAATTTTTTTCTATCGTAATATTCATAACTGGATTGACTCGATTAGAAGAACAAGTTTTTAAAATTGTCTATCCTGTGTGTGTTCAACACTTTTAATTTCAATTAAGATCTAAAAACGTGTAAATTTTCTCTCTAGGAAGTTGTGTAAGGTCTCAGCGATATTAACTGATTAAATTTACACTCTGTGAAGATTTATTTTTAACATGCAAAAGACTTTTAACAACTTTGTCAAGTTCTTGAAATATAAATAAAGTTCTTTTCGCTAATTGTAACATTTGCGGTTTTTTTTTCTGTGCATATATTTATCTCGTACAGAGATAAATATTGTCAGCTTTCTCTAATTATTTTAATTTGTTTTTTTTTAAAAATAATTATCTTTTCCAGTAGTAGAGATTTTTTAATTTTAATATATGAATTTAGGAGAAAAATTTTTGAATTATTTTCGTGACATTTGACTCTTTAAAGTAGGAATAAATTCTAAAGTCACCTGGAGTGAAACTTTATATGAGGATTATGATCTTCTTTCATCTTTTTTCTTTTTGGAATGAAAAATAAAAGAGTGGAAAAAGTATTCTTAAAATTCGGATTAATTTTGAAAACTTTCATTTTAACATGCGCTTTTTTTAATAATGAGAATGTAATTTAGAAAAAATGAAATAATTATTTCTGGTAGGAAGTTGAGTTGTATAAAAGTGAATTTAGTTGATGTCAATGTGTCCCGTTTTCATACTACCAGTTTTTCTTGTTCTTTGGTGAACAGCGTGAGAAAAGCTGAAAGTCATAAAGATGCGTGCTAAAACCGAGTCTCTGGATTCGTTGGTTGCTCTTTCCTCGAGAATATCTCTCCTCAGTTCTCCTCAAGGCTGAGGATAGACCTTTATAATGCAACTAGGCTTCTTCGTTCTTCTTCGTATACAAGTACAGTACATTCTCGTGTAATCGTGCGACTACGAAGAAGAATCATTTCCCTTCACAAAATGCTTTATATATATTAACGTTATACTTCTATTGAAACAATACTTTCGCGCAGGAGATGCATTTTTACAGAAAGTTTATCTTTTCCTAGTCTTCTAATATTTTTCCCGCAACTCATTCATTTTTATAATACTTCAATAATATCGAAATAATTAATTTATACCTATTAATTAACCAAAATAGTCCATTTTTGTCTCCAGTAAAATATTTTACAAATATTTTAAATATTTTAACTATTTAAGTATTTTAATAATTTAAATATTTAAATATTTAAATAT
>JUFY01032227.1:0-77535 GCA_001855655.1 Leptopilina clavipes
GCATCAATTCAGCAAATCAAGAGCGCTAATAATCAACTTTGATTCATCAGAATATATTCTGAAATTCATCAGGAACTGTATTAAAAATGTTATATCTTAAAATAAGACCCATTTACTTCTTTACAATAAAATTTTATTTTGATTGTGATCATGTTTTTACGCTTAAAAACAAGGGAAGTAGAGTTAGAAACTTTATCTGAAACCATTTTCTATTAAAAGTACGTTTTACCTGCACACATAACCACAAATATGAAAAATATGGTTTAAATCAAGTAGCAATTAAAAAATATGAATTACGCGGGTTAAAATGTACTTCTATTTGATCAAAAAATAATAATTTATGGTAGAAAAAAATGTGCCACTAAATTGAAAAAAAAAATTTTTTTAAACAAAAAGTGCCCAGCTCGTGAGATTTCCCCATATGTATGCAATCAAGTGGGCAATGACCGCAAAAAAGCTTCACTGCTTGTATATGTATACCTTAATCTTGTGGTCAAGGCAACGACTATCTTAAACACGCAAAACAATAGCAATGCAAAAACCTGTTTTCAAATCCCTTTTTTGGAAAATTAAACCCTTCCAATAAATAACCAAAAAAAGCGGAAATTTTTCAATGATTCATTCCAAATTGAAATTGAATTCAAAAAAAAAAATTCAATTCAGGAACTTGAAAAATAAAAAATTCCAATTTTACTTCAGAAAATGAAAAATAAACAAAGTTGTGATGAGAACATTTTGGCGAACGCGAACACGGAATGAAAATTCCTTTTGACCTTGATCGAAACTTGATTGGACTGGGCAAGTTTTTTTTTATACGAAAGGTTTTCTTGTCGAGTCGTTTGTTGTGCAGATAAAATCATGTACAGATTCTTATTTTCCCTGAGTCACAAACTAGCTCTTGCTTTTACTCGATAGATTAAATCGCAGGGGGGAAAGGAAAAGAAAAGAAAAAAAAAAGAAAAAATTAAGAACGTGGGTGTATGTTAAACAGACCGAGAAAAAGGCAATTCCTAGGAACACTGTTCAACTTTGATGCGAAGTTGATTCTCAATGATCAATTATTTTTCCAAGTTTTCAAAACTAAAATTTACAGTAATTTTTATTCATAAAAAAAAATTTTTTAATTTACCAAAAATTATTTCAAAAAATTTAAATTTACCATTTTATCACAAAATACATTTTTTGCTTTGCAAAAAGTAAAGAACTCTCTTCAACAGTAAATTATACAATTAAATTAATTAATTTTAGCTGTCAGAATTGATTTTACTTTTAGTAAATTTACTTCTACCAAAAATAGTTGAAAATTACTTCAATTTGAAATAGATAAACATCACTCGAATGAAAAATTTTAGAACAACTTTTACTACTTTGCATTAATTATTAGTATGAATGAGTAATATAGAAAAATAAATTGAAAATTAGTCCATTTGAATAAAATATTTTTAATCTGAACGAAAATTTCGAAAGTGTTAGAGATAAGCTACTACCAAATTGTGCAATAAAAATAACCTTTTCTTATTTAGGCCCTTTCACTTTGCTGTGGTAATTTTAAATATGATAGCGACAAATTCTTTTTTGAACATTGATACTTCATACTCTCGTTCGTCAACTTTCGGATTTATATTCCATACGCATAATTTTTATACTTGTCCATATTTACTTAATTATAAATACCAACAAATACCAACAAATACCAACAATAACAACAAATAACAACAAATACCAACAAATACCAATAAACAAATAAAAAATAATTTTATGAATTATTTGGCTCTTGTACTTGGCTTTGAATTTGTCTCTCGGGGCAAAATGGTTTTCGAATTATTTAGAATCTTATATTTAATAATATATATTTTATAATTTTTCCACATGGAAAAAATTAAAATTTTTTAAAAACTTTCTACTCCTGGAATAATTTATTTTGAGCCTAATGATAGAAAATTAATTTTCACCCCTTCGATTCCCTCCTCCTCCTCCTCCTCTTATATAATTTTAACACAGAAATCGAAATACACTAATTAATAATTAATTTCTCCCCTAAACAGCTAAATTTATTTTCACGTGAAAATTAAATCCAAATAAGGAACGATTCGCACCCGTTAAACGGGTGCGACCTTGCACCAATGCATTTACGAGGGAAACCTCGTGCACAAAAGGTTATTGCATAATGTGATAGTGTAATTTATTCATGCACGTGCTGAGTTTCACGAAAGTACTTTTTTTTCTTTTTTCATAAAACAACGAGAAAACTCGGCAATTTTTACATAATTTATATAACACTGTGAGATATGAAATTATGATTACCAACATCATTGCGGGTGTAGTTCACAATTGAGCATATCTCATAGTGCGGTTAAAAAGCTAATATTACACGTGATTTAGTTTTCCGTCGACCTTCAAACTCTTCCGCCGAACAATAGAGAGAATACAGACACATATATATGTATATTTCATTTTGCACATGTGTATGAATAATTGAAAATAAAAATGTGTATACGAAACGAGCAAACTGATTCATCTAAATCATAAAGTCTATACACAATTCTAAACAATTCAGAAAAACATTTTGCCTCGCATTTTGCCCCAAGAGACAAATTCAAAGCCAAGTACAAAAGACGAAAAAATGCATAAAATTATTTTTTATTTAAAAATTAATAGATCGAATTTTCTCTTTATAACAATTTTAGATAAATATTCCCTGCGATAAAAATCTCTCGACAGGAAAAGCAAATATTAGAACTCAAGTTTGGATTAAAACATTTGCCAATTTCTCTGATGGCAAAGGACTCATCGTAAAAGCTTTTTTTTTGCAAATATGAAGCTTTTCTAATGAATCCCTTACTGGCATCTGTATGTATACATATGGAGCATTTTGAAATCTGAGAGTGAAGCATGAAGATCGAAGAATTGGTGCAGAGAGCTGGGTCATGACCTACTTTTATATACGGGTTGTCCCCGGATTGTCCTTCCAAGGCCGATCATAGTTGCTCATTGAAGCCAACCCTTACGTAAAAAAACAACGAAAAAATTCCCTAAACTTTTTCCCAAACGCGCCCTAAAATCCCACAAACCACAATCGAAAATTAGCAGCTGATTATTTTTCAAATCCTTTCGATTCAAAACAAAGAATTTTATAATTAACATCCACATAAAATTTATCACTATCAATTTTATGAATAGAATTACTCAAAATTAATTTCCACTAAACTTAAACTTCATAATATTGTAAACTGAAAAATTGTATTTCCATCCTACCGGAAAAAAAAACCAAAGAATACGAAAAAGAGAAAAACAATGAAACTAGAAAAACGAATTGAAAAACAGCATTGAATAAAAATTTATCGGAAAGCGATAATTCAATTGCTTGTATTCTAAATTCAAATTAATGAAATTCTCACTGAATGTAAATTATAAACTGACACCTTAATTTCACACCAGGAAAATAATATTTCCTTTGCCAAGGAAAAAATTATTCTTCTTCGATATTCCTTTTTAATTCCTCTAAAAATTGTTCAATTGGAAAATAATAAGAAAATATTCTGGAAAAAAATTTGTCAGTTTCAATTTATCAACATAACGAGTTGTTCGTACAAAGTAGGTGACTCGAACAATTGCCAATTCGTTGAATAATCAAAGACAATATTATGCTAGACGAAGCTGAATAATGCTCCTAATTTCATATATTCGCAGTATAATAAATGATATGCAATTTAAAGGCAACAAGCAAAAATATAACAATGACAACATAAACAAATATATACTTAACGAAACAATATTCTCTGACCACATCATTAAAAAAAAAACTAAACGCTTTTTATGTATAAATATTCAATTCAATTCAAAATTCATCATTAATTTATATATATAATTAATGCAATAAAAAAACTACATTCAGAACAAATAATTCTTCAGTCACGCAATTGATCTACACAATTATAACATGAATGAGAAAGTAATCAGTTCACAGTTCAATATAATCAACTCTCAAAGATAAAGTGGATTTATTATCAAGCAGCAAAAGTCGAACACCTAATTCTGATTTTAACGAGATATGAATTATAATGATATATAGTCGGAGTTTACAAAGTTTTTTTACACATATTATACATGTATAAAGAGCGCAGCAAGAAAGCGTAACAGTGAAAATATATTTTATTTGAGGAAAAAAAAATAAAGCGGCAACTCAAATTTTATAAGCAGGGACGAAATATGAACTTTTACGGTTTTATGATTTTACTGTCTAATTTTACAGACTTTGATTTCGATTCCTTGATACCTATAACACAACGCTATAAATTTCCCAAAGAAGGGAGATAAAAAAGTGATTTAATGTACGTACGTGAAGTAAATTAATTAAAAATATATTTGCACGTAACAGGCACGAAATGAAACTTTACGAAAGTGAATAATCGCCACTACGGTTTCCGTTGAGAAATCGTTAATTGTGTGTATTTCGTTAACTCAATTATGTGGTAAAAGTGATTAAACTCAATTAATTGTTAATACTTTACTTTCATGCAATGCTTCTTACTAATTTTGATAATAATATTCTACCTCGTTCTACCTGTTGAGACTTAAAGATTATTTACTCCTATTTTAAGAAATTCAATTACTTCTGCTATATTTTCTCCCAGAATTTAATAATTACTACTGTGGGAAATTCTCAGAGTGACACTGTTTCCCCTAAAGTAGAACAAAGAGTAATAAAAACTCGAAGCAAATTACGTGAAAAGCGGAAAATGTTTGTATAATTTTTTTTACATTTCCAAAAGCAACTTCTGACAATGAGAATAGAGAAGAACTTCCTGGGAGGGAAAAAAAAGCTACTTTCCTTAAAAAAAACAAAACATAAAATTAAGTTTGATTTAATCCTTTTATAAAATTCCAGTTTAAAATGAAATATCAATTACAATGCGGAAACTGAAAGAATTTGAATAAATCACCTGGGAAAATGAAAATCACTCGATTATTACCTGAAAATCATCCAGATAACGATCGTAGTTATATCATTGCGCAAAAGTGAGACTCCTGAGTACTGTGTTTACAATGTACAGCTGTTGCCAAGCGTGCGACTGCGTATAATCAAGAATCCTTCAAACAAAGAAGTCTATCCCGTTGTTTGACGGTTTTTTAAAGAAATTAGATTCTATTTATGCAACGAAAAATACTACACATCATTATTTTAATTACCCTTCAGAACTGTCAATCTAATTTATCCATTTTACTCTTCTCTCATTTCTATTCTAAAAATTCCTGTCATAGTCAAAAACTTTCTAAAATCAGAAAAACAAATTTCACTTCATGACAACATTAAACATGAAAAAAAAATGTTTACAACCCCATTTTCCATCATAGTCACAAAAAGTCGAATCAACAGATTAACAAGAATTTCCAAATCAAAAAAAGAAACAATCAATACATGGAATATTAATTTTTACAAGAAAGAGAAAAATGTAAACAAAGATTTAAATCAAATTGACCAAACAGCTGTCTTGAAGATTCAAAGAATCTTTTGACTGACGGCGCTGCCATTTTCATAACAAAGAATGGCGCCGGGAATTCAGAATGGTTGAGTCCTACTAGAGAATTTTTTTTTCTTTCATTTTGTTCTTTTTCTCAATGACAATAATTTGTGGAAATATAATTAAATTCACTCACCGCAATAAAAGCGAAAGTGTTTTATTATTGGCGCATTCCAGGATCTTCTTTTTTTCCCAGCCTTCAACAGTTTTCACCCATTCCTCGCCTGGACTACGCCAATCTTTAGAGATGAACGGCATTTCTCTTCCTACGCGATTTTTTAATAAAAAAAAAAACAAATTTAGCGGAGGTTGTCACTGCTTTTTTGCGTTTTATCCTTAATAAGGAAAACGCGAGCAGTTGATAACACAACCGCAATCGGGAACTGTTTAAGGCCGTTTCGCGGAAGCCGAGTATTTGACAGCCCGATACTCAAATGCTCAACCTCTCGCTATTGCCTTCTCGCATCCACCATCAACCGCGCATGGCTTTGTTTAACTGACGTCACTAAACATCAGCTGTGTTCCCAGTAAGTCTGCTGTTGCCATCCCCCTTTCAAACCACAACTGAATCATTTTTTCTCTTTCGAACTTAAAAGAAAAAGTGCCTTTTCTGCCATCTACACGACTTAACGTATATCTTCATATTTTTCTCCTCAATTTTCTTCTATATCGACGACGAATAAAACAGTCTCTGAAAATAAAAAGAAAACTTTAAAAAAATTTGATATCAAGTAGTGAAAAGTCAAGAAATACGAATAGAACTCATTTATTCACAAGAATTGCCATTAAACCTTAAGAATATATATATAAATTATATACAGGAATCGAATCTCCAAATAGTCGAATTTTATCATTTATCAGATATACTAACAGTATCTTCTTTCAAAACTGTTGAATTTTCTTCTTTGGTGGTAGTAGACTTCTCCTCTTCTTCATCCTCAGATTCACTACTCTCCGAAGGTGGAAAATCTGGCATTGCTAAAAAACAATTATTTTCTATAATCATCACAGAAGAAACTTCAATATAAATAATTAGGAGAGTTTATCACTTTTATAAAGAAAAAACAAATAATTAAAAGACAAAAATTTACCAAGTCGATCAATTTTCTCTTGTCGGGCATCAGCTAAAAATTTGTCCTGAACTCGAATTATTTCCTCCGCACTCGTACAATTGGCATATTTCTCAAGTAAATCAGAATTTAATTCAAGAAACGAGTGTCCCCAGGAAAATTTATTGAGATAAAATTCAGCTTCCGCGGGAAAGCCAGTTATGATCATAGTAGCAGCTATTGCTTCAACGCAACTTAATTGACACGGTTTTCCATAGTTTATTGGATTCGCTGCAACCAGGAATGGCAACAATCTTGGATTTGGCGTTTTCATACGAGAAAAAGGTGTATCGTCTAATCGTGCCCAACTGCAATCGACAACTGCACAACCATGTTCCTCAACAATTTCTCTATCCATTGGACTCACACACTAAAAAAAAGAAAAATTATATTCCCTGAACATAAAATTTTCTAGTAAATTTGGCAAAATCAAAAAAATTTAATTCAATCACAGTTAATTTCAAAAATTTTTAATTCCTTAATAAAGTAGAAAATTTCAAATACTTTTTTTCCAACTGGCGTCAGGACAATTCCTGCAAAACGTGCTCCAAGTCGCAATGTTTTCACTAAACCGTGTCTCGCCAATTTTCTGCCTGAACATTTTTTTGGATCACAGTGTTCCAAGTCCCACATGGCCACAGGAAACGATATCGAAGATTCTTCCTCTGATTCTGTAATTGAAAAGAATGAATTAATTTAAAACTCCAGGGTAAATAATATAGATAAAATATAACAATAAGAAAAAATTTGTAGGTTATGTTGACACTATTTCAATCCCACGTTAAGTAATTTTAACTGTATAATATAATTGTTGTTTTTAAATAAACAAATACAAGGGAAAATTTAATGAAATCTGAAATAACTCTAAACAAAATTATATTTTCTAGGAGTTTCTAACCTGATCCATCTTCCTTGTCAGATCTATCTTGTTCCTGACGATATCTCTCCTCCTTGCCAACAACTTGACGTTTTCTTCTCTCAGCAACTTTATTCCTTAATTTCTTTCCCTTTCCTGACATTTTTCAAGGCGTTCAAATAATTATTCACACGATTTTTAACCTTCTCCAAAGGCACTTGTCACTTGTTACAGACACACGTCACACTTACACGCACATGTATTATTGTATTGTTAGAAAAACATTTGAGCAACCCTTTCTAATTTGAAGGTTATGTTCTCTGGTCCAGAGTCTGTGTCAGGGGAGTACTTTGGACCAAAAGATTTATTCTTTTTACATATACACGATACAATGACACTCATTAATATTACATGGAAAATTTTTATCCAAATTTTTTTTGCCAATTTTTCAATACCAACTATATTTTAAATTCTACTTGAAAATTCAGTAGATTAAAAAAAAAAATTATTTCCATCAATGATAAATTAAACCATTATTAAATTAATAATTCGCGTATGAAAATTATCATCCTTTCTAAGCTATATATTTTTCTTTACAAAAAAGTAAAAGAAAAACTAATTAGAAGTAATGACAAAATAACGAATAATTGAGATTCAATTAGGATAGTACATAGGTATCAATAAAAACTTTTACAAAAACTCTTTAAATCAAAAAACACATTTACATACTTTCAAAAATAATTCGCATTTATTGCGCAATAATTTAGAGAAAAAAAAATACCTGCTGAAATAAATATGAAAACTGGTTGAAAAAAAATATTAGCAGAAATTTTTGTGTGCCAATTACATAATTATAAAAGAAACTAGTTTAATAAAAAAAACATACTATACAACTCTATTTTGTAATTATGTACAGCACTGGATTCGTGGCATTAGTCGGTGTGTGTGTTATGTCACAGATGAGCAAACACGTCGCAAACAGAAATGCAGGGACCGCATTAACAAGTGTCTGCTTCAATAGCCTCAACAACTCGAATCGTTTTAGTCGTAAAAACATTTTACCACAATGTACAACAAAGTGTTTTAACACAAGGTGAAGAATAAAGGCCAAGGAAGTGCAATTTTCATCAACAAAAAAAGGTGAGTTTTAAATCTAAACTCCTAAAGATATGATGAAACTTGTCAAACTATCACATTTCACATTTAGCTATTTAATGTCTATCAAAGCATGTATCACACGATCTGGGTTATATGAGCTGTATTTTTTTTACGATTTCAACTATAAATATTTCATTTATCATACGCATATTTTCAAACTAAATAATATTCATTTTATTAATATTAAATAATTTTTAAATAAAACTCTTTTTAATCAAGCTGCCGAAATGGATCCATCAGGTACATTTTTAAATTTAGAAACTATAGCATGCTATTTAAATAATAGAGTGTCTTAAAATCATAATAATATTCTATTGGTAATATTAAATCATATTCAACAGATGTTTCTTATTCTTTCAAGAAATATTTTTAAACATATATAAATATTCTAATTAATTCATGAAAATTATTATTCACTGTTACTTGAAAGAATTTGAATAAATTTTTAAAAAATTAGAATTACTGTTGAAAAGTAAAATTTTCAACAAATTTTCCTCTCTATTTTTATCATCATTATCATCACAATCATCATTATCGTCATTATTAAATATTGACAGAAAAAAACTTAGTTATTTCAATTGGCTAAAGTCGTTCGCAAATATACTATATACCATCTTAAGAGGAATCTTGTTCTGACCATAACTTGCAAAACTTAAGTTCTCAATTTCAAGGATAACCCAAAATTGATTGTATCCATGACCTAAAAATGTCAAAACATTTAATTTCAGAAAATTAATTATCTATTTTGAAAAAAAAGAAGTCGAGTAGAACAATAATGACGAGTAATAATTGTGTAAAATTATTCTGTAAAATTATTCTGCAAAATTATGGAATCAATTTTAAGTCATTTGGTGAAAATTTTATAGAAAAATTGAATTTTGCTTGAAAATTTTTTGCAGAGAGAAAAGAAACAATAATAAAAGTACGAACGTGGTTACGAGGAATTTGGGAAATGCGACGTCGTACTGGCCCAGTTCAACAATGGGTCGATTCTATTCCTTCGCCCACAACATCATCGCCTTCTAAATTAATCGAAGCAAAGGATATCAATTCAACGCCATCGGTACTTTGTGCATTGTCAAAGGAAATATCAAATCAAACAGAAGAATTAAAACAAACAACCATGACTGCATCAATTCCTATAGTGGTTCCTAATTCACCAGTGACAACAATATCAGCACCATCCAAGTATTATTTAAATAAAAATTTTTTTTCAAAACAAATAACCCTTGTGATAATTTTTTGTATCTTAATAAAAATGAAAATTTTCAGCCCTATTCCTCATCACAGATTGATACGAGATCCTAGTCTACAATCAGATAGCAGTCACTGTAGCAGTGTTGAAAGTTTTCTAGAATTACGAAAAGCAGATCCAGAAGCTGTATTGTTAAATTTAGGATTCGGCGGCTATCCAAGTAGTCCCCAAGAAAATGGTCCACTTTCCAGAATACCAAAACGTTTTCTACAGCCATCAAAATTAAAAGGCATTGCCATCACCGATTTTGTGAAACAACAACAAGAAACTAATGAATCTCTCGACACTGCATCCCTTGGTTACAGGGGATTAACAGGTGAGATTTAAAAATAGATTTAAAAATAAATTTAAAAATATATTTAAAAATATATTAAAAAATATATTTAAAAATATATTAAAAAATATATTTAAAAATAAATTAAAAATAAATTAAAAACAAATTAAAAACAAATTTTTTAATTACATATAAAGATAATTCTATAAACAATCCTTTTGCAATATTCAAATATTGCAAAATTATTCTTTAGAAATTATCTTTAAAAAAAGGATAAAAACAAACAAAAGGTTTTTCAGCATGTGATAAGAAATTTTTTATCATTGTGTAAAAGAAAGCAAAATAATCATAATTTTATAGGAGATGATGACAAAATAAGTGTGTCATTGCACACTAGACGACGACGACATTCAGGACCTATTAATTTTGTAAGTTTTCATAGATTGAGTGTCGTGAAAATATATAATTTCATTAAAAAAAAAAATATGTATGTACTGTATACAATTTTTTTTAAACATTTTTGTCAATTATTTAGTAAAACTTTTTGCGCTTTTATTGGCTTGTTTATATGCCAAGGCACGCGCAAGATAAGTTTCAATTTTTTCTGCTTTTTATTCACAGTCACTTTTTAAGTTAGGTAATAATTACAGTGAATATTTTTGATGCAACGCCAAAATTATACACACTCAATGTTTTGATCGAGATTTCTTGTTACGTTTACACAGCGCACGTGTTTAATTATTTGTTTCCTCTCTTTTTTCTCACGAGAGATGAACATTTTCTCATTGTATCGATTTTACTTTGCAAAATAGGAGAATTATTTCGAAAAATATTTTTTAATTTCCATTTTATATTATTTTTTCAATTTATTCAAATATCGTACACTATAGAAAGAAAATCTTAAATCAGTTTCGTTATTTTCGACTAATTTTAATTCGAGAAATAACTGAAAATGATTTTCTTTTTACTGCGTGTTATTTTGCTTGTAAAAATATGCATATGAATAAGTATTTCATTCTTTACTAAATTTGCATGAAATCGATGTTCAGTAGGTAGTAATTTTTGAAATTTTACTATCATTTTTATCACAGTATTTCAATTTTGATTTAAACAAATCAGAAGGATGTGTAATAAATTATTATTATTATTATTATTATCATAAAAAATTAAATGGAAAAATTTCAATATTAATTTTCAAATTTGGCAAGTAAGATATTAATTTTTTTCAAGGTTCACCGTATGTAGCTCCTTCGGAAATAGTTCAAAAAATTATGGAAAGATTACGAGAGCATGAAAGTCATGAGGTGGAAGTGCAGTCTTATGTCGGCATGGAACAAAATCTACAAGAAGGAAGACTTTCTGTTTTATCTCCTGATAACAGACAATTTTTGGATCAACCACGTGCAAAAAGTCCAGATATGCGCAATAAACGCATGATTATAGGTTTGTTATAACAACAATAATTATTAAAAAAATTTAATTAAAATCAAATAATATAATCTTTTTTATTTTTTGTTCACTTAGGACAAAGATCATTTGCCTTTGGATGTGATGGTGATTTAATAGAAATCGACTCGAAACCGACAAAACTCGATTCAAGCACAACAGATGTGATAAAAACAGCGTCAAGTAACAATGACACCAACAATTTAATAGACAATCAAAATACCGATAAAATATTTAAACCCCTAAATAGACGATTTTCTCTAAATGATAATTTACACTCAGCAAATCAAGCAAGTTCGAGTAAAAATCTCGACGATAAAAATATTTTCAATACAAAGAGAATATTGAATCAGGAATTCACTAGCGAGCACAAGGAATTGAAAACCATTGAAAATAAAAAGCAACAATCAATTGTCGATGACAATCATAATTTACCAAATGTTTCACGACGATTAAGCGAAGGCCTACCCGAATTATTAAACAGGTCAATGACCTTTGTAGAAAGTAGAAGATCCAGCGGTGGGACAACATTTTCAGATGGCAGTTGTGACACAGTAATATCAAATCGAAAACGAAGTCTAAAGAGACAAGCGAGAATTTCCGATGAATTCGAATCATTCGACTCGAATGCAACACTCGAGAATGAAAAATATCCCGATTCTCTAGATTTAAGTAATACAGAGATTAAAAATCGACCTAATCCGTTACAATTGGTAACGAACATAAGAGATCGAGTTTGCGAAAAAGTTTCCGAAATGGAGGAAACTTTAAACATGGATTTAGAAGATGTTCGCGAATCCGAAAGTGATAATAATTCTAGAATATCCGATGATGATGATGATGACAACGATAAAGACAATGACGAAGCAACCGGTGATAATCAATGTTGCTCAGAAAATCGTCAACTCTGTTGTCAAAATGACAAACTCGGACAAATTTGTAAGCACGACGCGAATCATACCGGTTGTTGTTATCACGAAAGTAGTGAACGATGTTGGCGAAAAATGGAAAAAATTATGCAAAAAAATAAAAAACTTGAAAAAATGGTTGTCAAAAGTAAAAGGGGAATTGTTGAGATTCGCGAAATGTTAAGTAGTGTTCTTTCAGTTAGAATGGAACCTGGTTTTTAAAATCATTTATTATGCGCAACTATTATACCGATAATTTGCACTTGGGCACAGGGTATAATTAGAAATTCTAAATAAGAAATTTCACTCATAAATCAAAGATATATTACCTCGTTGATTATTTTACAAGAACATTTAAAAAAAGAATGTTTCAATTATATATATTAATCACACATTAGGTAAAATGCACAGTACATAATTATAATTATATTTATGACGCTTAATAGTGTGAAAACTATGGTCCATTTTTGTAATTAAATAATTAAGTTTACAAGATTATTTAGAAGATTTTAAAAAGTTACAAGTTGAGTGAAAAGTTAAGTTTTTAAGTGAGAAATTTAAAAAGATGTTAAATAATATAAATTTAAAATTTATAACACTGAGAAAAAAAATTGATCTATAAAATAGATCATACGGTAAATAATCTAGATCATACCATTAATTTTTCTTTTAAAATATACATAATTTTAAACTAATAAAGTTTAATATTGTTGATTTGAAAACATATTATGATCTAGATTTCTCGTACAATCTTTCTTCTCCATCAATAATTGATTGATAACTGATTAAGTTAATGAAATTAAAAGTAAACAATCAACCACGTGAAAGTATATAATTAGATTTTAATATTTTTAAATGAGAATTTTATTTTTCACTAAAAGGGAACAGAATTAAAAAAAAGCATTTTAGTAGAACTAAAGACATTGCACACATTCTCTACTTATTTATGGGACCACTTGTCAATTACTTCTCTAATTTCATCTTATTTATTGCTCTATATATTTAAAACTTGTAAATCAATTTTAAATTTAAAAGAAACATTTCAAAAATGTTCATTTTCAAAAAATTAATATTTAAAACTGATTTTAAGATATTCAACGTTCTGTGAATGTTTAAACAAAGAGCTTATATAATTGTTAGTCTCTATTTTTTTCATGTAACAATTAGACTGCTGATGGCTTTAACTAATAGATGCACCAGAAACATCCTCTCAAAGCCTAAACATATAAATTTTATTTTTTATGTCAAAGAAAAAATGAGACACATTTTTATACGACTAGAAATTTAATTTTATATACGTTATAATAATTAGAATAAGTATATTTTGAATCTGTTTCGTCAGCTCTAATTAAAAAATTACTGTGATTTTTAAACCAGCTGTAATAAAACTTAGGGAACAATAGTTTATATCAAATTATATTGTATAATAATATACATCCATATATTTAAAATATAAGTCCAAAATTTCTGCTCATGTCACATTTTTTTCTCCACCTCATCCATTGATTACAATTTGCTTTTATTTTTATAAAACAATTTTTGATAAAAACGAATAATTTATATATTTCATTAAAAACAAGAAATTAATTATTGTGATTAACGTGGGGATAAAAATTTTAAAACGGAAAACTCGGAAACATTCCAAGTGGGAAATATGTAGATAAAAAATAAGACTAATATAAATTTATACATAAAATGTATAATGTAAAAAATATAATATATATTTTTCTACATTTCCATTTTCCAATCAAAATAAATTTCTCCCTTTTAGAGGATGAATTCCAAACAAAGAATAAGATTTGATTCATTTTTATAATTTAGATTATTATTAATGTAAATCAATGCGAATCATATAATTACAAAACTTGCTAAGTTTCGAATAATACATAATGTTTACGTTACAAATTAACTTTGCGGATTTGCTGTCTAATAACAAATCATGACACAAATTATGTAAATGCTTATATACCTTTTTGTCTGCTTTTACTGAACATTAAAAAAAAAAGTTTAGTAAGATACAAAGCACAATACATTAAAAATAGAACTGAGCAATATGCTACATTAAGTTAACGAGTCCATCATGTACAAAGAAAATAAAAATTCGCAGAACACTGTGGTATTTTTTTCAGATACACATAGAACAGACACTCGTTTACGTAACTTGAATTGTGTGTACATGTGTGTTTGTGTGTGTTGTATTTTTTTGTAAAGAAAACAAAAATATGTGTTTGATCTCAAAAAATATCATCAGTCATACAATTTCGTCCAGTCGTTAGCACATAACTTGACCATTCTTTGCGTCACAATTAAATTTTTTTTCTCTTTTGAAAATACCACTTTGTCCACTGCGTGGATGTGTCCATATATTTGAAAATGTCTTATTGTACCTTAACTCATATAAACAGACAAGAACGCATTCGAGCTATACTTAATCCTCCTTCTCTTCTCTGCAAAAAGAGAAAATATATTTTATTTAAATTTGTTTTTTAAACACAAATTTTTCAAAAACATTTTTTTTCATCTTATAACCGCAAAAACTTGTAAAGAAAAAAATTCTCTTTTTCGAGTAACTCACTTGACTACTTCTTGCTGCTGTGTATCGAGATGTAGTTCTACAATTGTTTCGGACCTATTTTGCACCTTGAAGGTAACTTGTGCAGCAAGGTATTTATCCTTGTTGTTTACGGACCATCCAGAGTACTGAAAAAAATGTAAACAAATAAGTTAATAATAACAACGAATGAATTAAAATTAATTACAAACAAAAACTATCACTCACGGTCGACGTGCTTTTGTACAATGTCTTTCCATCGTCCTTGAAGGGTAAATATTTTTGAAGAAGTGCCTTTCCGTCTATCCTCCACAAAGTGGGATCTGTGTTTTGGCCAATATCTGTTTTCGCAACGACAAAAGCCCCAGACTGCAAATAGAATTAATTGAAAATTTATTTTCGAATTAATAATTAAATACGAATTTAAAAAAAGAATAAGTATTTATGGAATTAATTTGCCAAGTATTATTTCAATAAAATAAAATTCTTCTGTCGAAACAATTTGAAGGTGAACTTGAATTTTATTTATATTACACTTACAGTGTAATCTTTGGGTGGAAATCCTGTTGTGTTGTCAAAACCGTTGTCATCTGAATCTTCCTCCTCCTCTTCTTCTTTCTTAGAACGTCTCTTCTTTTTTGGTTTCTGTTCTGGATCGGAGTCAGATTCATCCTCTTCATCGTCTTCCTCCTCCTCATCATCCTCCTCCTCTTCATCTTCTTCGTCTTCGTTATGTTGTCGTTTTTTCGCACCTCTCTGAGGTCGTTTTTTAGTGGCACCCTAAAATTCATATAAAAAATAAGTAACAATATTTTATTAACATATACAATCATCGATTCGAAAATAAAGAAAACAAAGATGAAAATTTTACATTTCCTACCAATTATTGAAAAATTTTTCAATTATGAACCTTGTGAAGAATTTTTCTTTAAAATTTTTCTATACATTCTCTTCAAATTCACTTAAACACTTGAAAACTAGACACTTTTTCTTGTCAGTATCAATTTTTGCAATCTTTCAGTAAATTTATAATAAATTAAAATTCAGTGATGAATTAAAAAAAAAAAAAAAATGTTACTGTAATGAAAGTGGTGAATTTTAATTACCTAATAATTAGATAAACAGAATAGAAAGTTTTTCTGTAATAAATTTAAATGATAAAGAAACTTATATTGATTAATGACGCACTCGTCTTACTTGTCTCAAGCAAGTAAAATCAATAAACATAAACAGCAAAATAAAAACAAAAATTCATTGAGATGGAATTGTATAAAATTATGAGTGTTTAGTTCGCAAAATGGACGAGAATTAAACCGCGAAGGACGCTACATTGTCAAGCAAAGATAGTGACTATATTAGTTTGAAATAATGAATAAAGCCGGCGCCATTGGCCGGCCGGCAATGAAAGCTCGTGAATGCCAATTCAAGCTACAGAACAAAAGCTCTCAAATATGACATTATCACTCATTGAGCTGAAGCTCATAAATTAAAGATGATAAATAAATTTTTGAAAATTTTTACAAAAATTCACAACTATTTTGTCATTAAAAACGAAACGATTATTTCCGAAAAAAAAGTAGCGTGGTTACTTTATAGCCATGCATTGGGCGGAAGTCAAATATAAAACTTGCCCGACTTTTCACAGTGAATAACTCTCACCATAATAATCGATTTAATGAGAATCAATGATAAACGTGTAATGTTTGTAAAAATAAGTCAACACTTTCTTTACACAAAAACAAATGTAATTTATCATAACAATAAAAATTACGTTTTCATTGTTGCAAAAGGTACTTGTTGAAAAGGGTCAAAATTTCAGAATCATTATGAATTTTCGATTGCGACCTATGAAAGATTTCGCTTCGAAACAATGTCTCAATAAATATAAAAAAAGCATATCATGTACAAGAGACAAGTAAATTTATTAATTAAGCATGGATCGATGAATAAAGGATATAGAAGTATTAAAATTAAGTGGCGTGGGCTTACTTCTGCTCCTGCCTCCTGTGCCCAATCTTCCTCTGAACCTCCACCTTCGACTTCTTCAGGATCGTCCGCAGAATATTCGTCCTCTTCCGACACGTCCTTCGTTTTCTTCATATTGCGCGGAATTTTTGTAGTTTTCCCAACTGGGGCACACGAAACAAACAAAATACAAAGTGCGATGCACGATATCACAAACGACTTTTCAAACAATATGGCGTCGTCCGGCGCGAGAAATGCAACAACCGCGTCACGACTACGCATGTCGTTTGCGCATTTCGGATATTACACATTGAGGCGCGAATTTTTCGAATACTATACAAATAAAATATACACTTACTCTACTTTATTAAATAAAAAAAATATAAATATTACGAAAAAATTAATTTTTTGTATAATTAGGAAGAAAAGTAAAGTAATCTGTATAATTTTATTCAAATATAAAAGGAAAAAAAATTGTCAAATTAATTGTTAGATGAAAATATATAGATAGTAAAGTAATACTAATTGTATAGTAATACTAATTGTAGCAATTAATTACGTGATCAATCAAATTAGACACATTAATTAAAAAAATCAATTAAAGAATATACAAACATTCTTTAATCATTTAAGAATTAATTGACTTATTTTCATTCTTATAAGTAGAATTGATTATTAATATTTGTTTACAATTCATTTTATAATTTTATCAAAACTACAGGCTTCATTAAAAATAATAATTGCACAATAAAATTTAATTTTCTTTGAAAAATAACTAATTAATTGACAAATATTAAATAGCAAAAAGTTTTGAAATATTTTCCGGTTTTTGGGTCGATAAGGGGTTGGCGCAAGCGCCTATATTGATTCGCAAGATGAGTCTGGCACACCTTGTTGTAAGAGAAATACGTTGTTAATTTCAGAATTACAAAAAAATAAAAAAATATATTATGTTTGACTTGTATGGAGTCGGTAGGGATGGGACTGTTTATCACTCAGGACCTCCAAGAAGAAATGAAGTCGACATATTAGAGGTAGTTACTACAAAAAAAAAAATTCTAGTCATTCTCTATTTACATTAATTTCTTTCAATCAACCGTTGATTGCAAACACAATTAACCGACAAAAAAAAATTTCAAATTGTACCATTAAAAAATTATTTTCATCTTGGAAAAAAAATTTCATTAAGACACAAAAATTTTACACTTGAAAAAAATATAAATATCAAACTTGAATGAAATAGATTTTAAAACATAAAAATTAATTTTACAGTCAAATGCAAAAAATTATAACATAAATAAATTTTTCATGTAAATGTTATTTTGTAACATGATTTTGCCGTTTGTAAAATAAAATGTTTTACATTTCTAAAGAATTATAATTTTTCGTATACAATAGGAAAAAATTGTTTTAAAATAACATTTAATTTCAGACCTGTTTACAACATTCTTCGGAAGAATTATTGAGAAAATTACCAAATGGAGATGCCTTGCATCATGTAAAAGATACAGTGATATCCACTACTTTAGAAAAAAATAAAATTCCACCTCGAGAAAAAAGTAAATATAACTTAATAATTGGTTAATTTCATTATAATTAGAAAATAATACGTATATTTAATTTATATCTATTTTATATTATAATATTATGATTACATAAAAAAAATTTGTTTGATTCAAATAACCGATTACTTGTCTATTATTAAATAAATATTTATTTATAGCAAAAAAATATTTATTTATATCAAAAAAATATTTATTTATATCAAATAAACTTTATTTGAGTTAATTAAATATTATTTGTTCTATAAAAAAATAAATTATTGGTTTGAATACAGAAATTATATAATTATATAATTTTATATTACATATAAGATTATATGATTACATAAACTGAAAAAAAATTAATTTGATTCAAATAACCGATTACTTGTCCATTATCAAATAAATATTTATTTATGTCAAATAAACTTTATTTGAGTCAATTAAATGGTATTTGTTCTAAAAAAAGGAATTATTTGTTTGAATACAGAAATTATTGATACAATAATACAAAGTTTATTTGATTTAAATATAAAAATTATCTGGTCCAAGTAAATTTTTATTCGATAATAGACAAGTAATCAGTTATTTGAAACAAATAATTTTTTTTCACTGTATTTTTTTTCAAAAATTAAAAAAAATATTTTTAAATAATAATTTCCGTTTATTTCAGGACGAAGTGTGGGACGAAAATGTGCAATGACTTTTGGTGTATTTTTACTAGGTTGTGCATTAATTGCAGGAGTTGGATTACCATTAGCCTTAGAATTAAGTAGCTCACATTTACTAGAAGCAAGACTTCAAGTTGTCAGGAGGATTTTATCCGAAATTCCTCTCATCGATGGGTGAGTAAAAAATTAATATCAAAATAAAATTTCGAAACTCAGAATAGAAAAATAAAATAAAAACCACAAAAAATTCTATGGACGGAAATGCATATTGTATTGTTTATAATTTTTATATTCTTTCCATCTCAAATTTGATAAAAAAAAATATTAATTTTGCCATAAAAGTTAAGCAATAAAAAAAATTAATTTTATGTTATTGTTATTAAGGCGAATATTTTTGTTTTCAATAAAAACGATGTAAATTTTCAGTCACAACGATTTCGCGTGGAAACTGCGAAAATATCAGGGAAGTGTGAGAAACATTCCTTTCCAGGATGATCTGTCTCAAAATATCACGTGGGGACCGCAATGGCAAACTGACCTAGTTCGCCTTCACCAAGGCATCGTTGGTGCACAATTTTGGTCAGCCTACGTTCCATGCGAAGCACAATTTTTAGACGCGGTGCAATTAACATTAGAGCAAATAGACGTTGTTCGTAGACTCGCCTCAAAATATCCAAGAAGGATGAGGTTGGTGACCTCAAGTGATGAACTAAAAAGGGCACACAAGGATGGAGTTATTGCCAGTTTAGTTGGCATTGAAGGTGGTCACAGCATTGGATCATCAATGGCAGTATTAAGAAGTTTTCATCTACTCGGTGCACGTTACATGACCCTAACACACAAATGCAACACCCCATGGTTCGTCACTTTTCTACTATATTTTTGAAAAAAAAAATCCAATACTTTCTCATTATTGATGCGAGAATGTAAAAAATATTTTTCCTTCCTAAACAAAATTCAACCATTTTAAGGGCCGATTCATCATCAGTTGAGGATCCAAATGAAGATGCTCCAATGGATTTTCACAGTGATGGTCTTTCTGAATTTGGAAAAGCCGTTGTCAGAGAACTCAACAGATTAGGAATGTTAGTTGATCTCTCTCATGTTTCCATAAGAACAATGAAGGATGCACTAGCAATTACAAAAGCGCCAGTAATTTTTTCGCACAGCGCAGCAAGGAGTCTTTGCAATTCATCAAATAACGTTCCCGATGATGTATTAAGGAATTTAGTAAGAAAATATTCATAAGATTTCATTTAAAACTGACCACTCGCAACAGAGTAGGATAAAAATAAAAAATCAAAACTCAATTCATACGAAAATATTAAAAATCCGAAAACATTGGATATCTAAATAAATAGAAGCTTTGTCTCAAGAGTGGAATAAGATAATTTTTTGTTTTATTATCACAAAAACAAATTTCCATTTCTTAGCTCGATGATAAAAATTGATAAAAAATGAGAAATTTATCTAATATAGAAAAACTTTTGAACTTAAGGAGATAAGAAATTATGAGATTTTTCTGTTACAGTCTCTTAATGGTGGCCTCGTTATGGTTAGTTTTGATAGTGCTCATCTCAGTTGTGGAGATAAAGCTTCTCTGTTCGACGTTATAGGTAATTACACAAAAAAATCATTTTCAACATCGATAAGCAATCATCAATCATATAGAGTTCTGATTATCTTTTATGTTGTTATTTAGCACACATAAACCACATAAGAAACACGGCCGGGGTCAATCATGTTGGATTTGGTGCTGGTTATGATGGAATTTTAAGGTATTTTTCAAAAATTCAATTTCATAAATCATAATTAAGTAACTATAATTTTAGTACAAAAAAGAGCCACAAATTTTGCACAGAGGAAATTTTTTTCAATTAAATAAATTTCTGATGACTAATTTACGCATTTGCAGTCCACCGACAGAACTTCCTGATGTTTCTGGCTATCCTCTTTTATTGGCAGAATTAACAAGAGACAGAAGATGGTCAGCTTCGGACATAAAGAAACTTGTAGGTGGAAATCTTTTACGCGTTCTAACAGAAGTGGAAAATCACGCTTTAACATTATCAAATCAATCTCCAGCTGAAGAATGGATCAATCAAAATCTTATAAAAGACACTGCATACTGTCGATATGATGTCACTTAAAAATATATATCCAAAAAATCCAAAACAAAAATCTAAATTGCTACTTCTACAGAAAAATGCAGAGTAAATTTTTTATTTTTTTATGATATATAAGTGTGTATTTCAGAAAATGAGATTTTTCAAAACCCAAAAGCAAAAAATGTTTGCCGAAAAATTTCAAAACACAATAAGAATTTATATCTATAACTGATTTAAATATCAGTGATTCAAGATAAAAAATTCTTTATTCTAAAGAGAGAGAAGTCTTTAAATTACAAACTTCTTTGTCATTTAATGTTTACTGTAATATTAAAATAAATTTGTACAGTTATTAAACTGTACAAATTTAATTTTAATTAATTTTCACAAATTCATTTGGTAAAATTACTGTCACTTTACACGAGAGGAAAAAATCACAAACTTTTACATTTTTAATAAAAATCATGTGAAACATATATGTCGAATCTTTTTTTTTTTCTAAAACCTGGACGATCTCTTTTAGGTTCCATTATAAATTTCATTATAAAAAAAAAAGAATAATTTCTTCTGCATATTATAAAAATTAACGGTATTTTTTTACAGTGGAAACATAAACAAATGCAATTATTACGCATTTTACTTTACAGAAAAGAAGTGTGACCATGTAATATTTATTGTACCGTTTCAGGAGGATATTATTATGTAAGAAAAAAAATTTACTTCTTTAAGTTTCAAAAGATTCTTCACGTGATAAATCAATCATTTTCTATAATCACAGAAATATTAATTTCAGTGATAACAAAAGTGATTTATTATCTACAAATCAAATTATATAAATTTCAATATCGTTATTGTTTAAATTATTATTGTTTAAATTGTTATTATTTCCAACAAAAATTTCCTGATACTAAAATTTACTATCTGAAATATGTGTACAGAATTCTCCATTTAAATATAAATCAGATCAATTATATTTCAACAATAAAGCTATATATGAAGTCTTTGTATGCATGAGCTTCTGAAATAGAAAAAAAAAAGCAAAACACCTTCGAGATGCATTTGGCCTGAATAATTCATATGAGTTATACAGGTGGGAGGAATATCCTATAAATATATTAATGGAATCAAGAGTCGTTTCTTATTTAATTAAATTTGCATCTTATTTTGACTTTATTTACATCGACTAATGTACACATTAACACTGCTAAAGATCCCTTGTCACGTTTTTTAACCAAGTCGTTGCCCGCAATTTAATAATATAATTTTATTTTATCACAAAGAACTTCATTTGATATAATTCTAAAAAGAAAATGAGTCATTTTTAAAGAGAGAGAGAGAGAAAAAAAAAGCATCAACAACTAAAACATATACAGCACTGCATTCCGGATTTTTTGAATACTATTAATATTTTTGATATTAAAAAACAAATGAAGAAACTAAGAAAGTAATTGAAGAGAAATTTTACAAGAATAAGTAGAACAATTTGGACACCCTATAATTATATCTCCTCGTTGGAAAATAAGAGAAAAGAAACATTTTATGGAATCGGAAGCTAAATAATATATAGATCAATAAGTGAAAACGGAACGTTCTGATAAGACGCAAACGAGTCATCAGTAGAAGCAGTAATGATCAGCCAGCCAAATTTTTCTTTTTTTTTTGAGTAATTCTTCAAACGTCAAACGAGTTTTGCCACTTTCCATCTCGAAACTAGAGCAAATCGTATTAAAAAACAAACATTGTGATAATAATTATAATAATAATAATAATAATAATAATAATTATTATTATTATTTTATTGTATAATAAATAATATAGATAATAACAATAATAATTATTATTATTATCTATATTATTTATTATTATAATTATTGTTATAATCGTAATAATAATAATTATTTTATTGTTATTAAATTATACAAAATGATATAATTATAATAAATAATTTGTTATATGTTTGTTTCTTGAATTGTTAATATATATTTTTATGAATAAAATTCTATTAACAATATTACGATTTTGCAGAAGTTAGGAAGAAAAAAGATGAGAAAACAATATTACATTTAACCACAAATGCAAACAGATCAAAAACTTTCTCAATAGCTTGAATGATTTTGCATTGTAACTTTCACACATTTCCCAATATAAATTAAATTTGAATTATGTCACAAAAAAATATTTGATTGTCCTGCTTTAAAATTTCAATTGAAGTCAATCAAATCAAATTAACAAAAAAATATTTCTACTTATTAGTTTTCAAACTGAGGAAATTAATAATATTGAAAATAATTAATATTAACAATAATACTAATTAATAACAAGTGAGTTTGGTCTTTTGGTTAAGACTCTTGACTCGCGTGCATTAGACTCGGGGTTCGACCCCCCCATGGAAAAATAAAAATAGAAATAAAAATAGAAATAAAAATATAAATAAAAATAGAAATATAAATGGAAATATAAATGGAAATATAAAATTGAAATATAAATAGAAATAAAAAATGAAAATGAAAAATAGAAACAATACTAATTAATAAATACGAAAAAAATACATTAATTAATAAATACAGAAAAAATTATATTTAATATTAAAAATAATTGTCATATCAGATATTAAAGTAGAAAAAAAAATAACAAAAAATATAAATCATTTAATGACGCAGTGTTCTTAATTCTATATTGACGCTCATTCGGCGAAGCTAATCAGGTAAAGTTTCAAATATGTGATGAGTCGCAGATGCAAAATCAGTCATCCTGTGCAAAATATACAAATAGAAAATATTTTTCACCATATGCAACTGCGCCATGTTATCATGATCGGTCATTTGAAATTATTATACGCATATTTTTTATATCTACTCGCAACAATATTGCAAAATTCTTTTATAATAATTATATGGAAAATAACGCGTAGTTTTAACGCGTGTGTTAATTCCACCTACTTATTTTTGCCACGTGCAATAAGGATAACGAAGGAATCCTGTGCTCAAGATCAAGTTTAACCGCAGATGAACCTAATGGAGAATCTATGAAATTTGATATACTCGAAAAATTCTAAAATTTCAAATATACGTCAAATATCTCCAATTTTATCATATTCTAATTTTCAAAATTACATTTATGTACTATATTTAAAAAAAAACCTTGAAAAATACTATACATATATATGTCTTTTTTTAATTATTATAATTAGTCACGTCTGTATATGAAAATCTTCATATAAAAATTTTTTTAATATTAAATATTCTCCGAAAAGAAACAAAATCCACATTTTGAATTTAACTAATCACAATATTTTTTTCAAACAATTGCATTTAAATACATTGTATTGAACTAAATACGTGAGGAAAAAAGTTATTAGATAATGAAAACAGTCCAAGATGTTCAATTGTTTTGATATCTTATAATATAAAAAAAGAGTTACAATTAAATCTCATTTTCAATTCTATATTTAGATTTCCTTAAATAATTCAAGGAAATTAATTCTTTTTTTAATAAAAATTTATCTTATCGATAAAAATTAAAACTGTTAATAAGATGAGATATATATTTTACTCTAAGTCAGAATTAGTAAAAAATTTAACCAATTTAAATTAGTGACTAACTTTTTGCTTCTGAATTAGTTAATATTTACTAATAAATTAGTAGAAAAAATTTGTTTTACTAATTGTTTTACTAATTTGAATTAGTGACTAACTTTTTGCTTCTGAATTAGTTAATATTTACTAATAAATTAGTAGAAAAAAATTTTTCTACTAATTTTTTTTACTAATTTGAATTAGTGACTAACTTTTGGCTTTTGAATTAGTAAATTTTTATTAATAAATTAGAGGACAAAATTTTTTTACTAAGATTAGTGGCTTTTTGCTTTTGAATTAGTCAATATTTACCAATTAATAAGTAGAAAAAAATTTTTTTTAGCATTTAGTAAAATTTAACTAAAAGCGAAAAGTTAGTAACTAATTCAAATTAGTTAAAATTTTTTACTAATTCAGATTTAGAGAGCAAACAAATAAAAGAAGAAAAGAAATTTTGCATCCACATTCTCTCATCGATATAAAACGTATATTATTTACTAAAAGATTATTGTTAATCAAATAAAGAAAAAATTATTACTATAACAAAAGCTTTTATCCTGAATAATGTAAATTCTTTCACATATATTTAAAAATGATTCATATGATCAATGAAAAAAATCCTATTATGTGATTAAATTCTTTATATTTATTATTTAAAAAAAAAAAGAAACATACACCTGTGCCATTTTTACAACAGATATATAATTTGTTTTAAAAAAGTATCGTGTTGATACTTTTTATAGACATATATATACAATATCAAAAAGGCCATGCGGAAAATGTTGACTGCTTACCGGTAGCCCGCTACTTTTATATGTCATTATCATTATATTATCTTTATATATACGATAAACGAAGAAGCATGAAGAACTTTTATGAAGAAGAAGGTTGCGAGGGTGGAGAGGAGAGTCTGTGATGAGGGTGGGGATTTCAAAGATTAAAGTTACGCGCCTAGCAAAGTCGTGCTTTGCTTTAGTTGAGAATTGGCTACAAAGCGTAAACGTATTGAGGTGGTGGTCCATTTCCCTCAATTCAAAGCTTGTAACAGAAGAATTTTTTTTCAAAAAAAAGAAACCTAACACAAACTTTTATTGAAATCAGTGATAAATAATAATTATCCATAATTTGGAGAAAAAAAAACCATGTCAATATAATCCAAAAAAATCAATTTTTTATTTTCTCGACTGATTTTTTTAGATAAAAGATTTTTTCATAATTTTCAATATAAAATTAAAGTCAACAATTGATTTCGAAACACTTGTGGATGTCCATGTCCAAGTGCACACGTTTTCATAAAAACTTTCTGAATGAAACACATTTTCCAATTAGAAGAGAAACTATGAGATCGTGATTCTTTAAACAACTCTTAGAACCAGTTGGTAAGTCTCGACAATTTATGTAGATTAAATATGAACTATGAAGATTAAAATACAATTCAACAATTCAAATTGTCTTTCATTATTATCGTATCACAATAATAATAATAGAAATTAAAATTCAGCATCATATATTGTGAATATATAATGTAAAGGCAATTTCATTGAAAATTTACTTCCTTCGTTTTCAAAAAATAACCAATAATTTTAATATAATTTGAAAATATTTATAGTACTTTAATTATTTATTTAAAAATTGCAATCTAATTTTTAAAATAATAAAATTATAATGTTAATTCCAAAAAAATGGTCATTTTCGTTTTTTTTGCACCTCATCCGGTTTATTGTAGTTTTCTTTGTTTTTTAACAACTTCCTGAACTGTTTTTGGAATAATATTGTCTAATTGACAATAAAAGAAATCACACAAAACTAATAAAGGAAAAGATGACGGAAACAGTAAAAAAAACAAAAAAAAAGTTGCAAATTTTCAAAAACCTTTAATTATAAATTATGGAATTTCATTCGAATAAACCGGCATTGTAACGCACGTGCATCGTTTACATATTCTTACTATAGTGACTATGAATGTGAGACTCACGTGCGTTTCACACAATGACGACTTTTATCGGAATCTTGAATAATCTTTGAATCGACTTGTGTAAAATGAGAATGATCATTGAATTAATTGCATTGAATAAGATTTCCTGTGTTCTATATATAAATTTACGATATTTACATTAGTTTCCTGTCACAAAAGTGAATTTTTTTATTATAGAGTACAATACTGCGAGTAAAAATATCAAACTAAATAGAAAAATTATTATTACCAAAAAAATATTTAAATAGCCAAAAAAAAAATAACGCAGTATTTTTTTTCTTATGGGTTTTAGATAATTTTACGTAAAAAAAAATTCAGCAACAATGAAGAAAACTTTATTCTAAATTCAAGAATAATCCCAGGCTGTAATTTTGAAATAAAAATTTAATTTTAATTCAAGAATTTGTTTTTTATTCTAAGAATACAATATTCTTACTATTATATGGTTTGAAATGTAAAATTTCAAGAAGAAAATTGTCTGAACTTGATTCTTATAAAATATAAAGACGATTTTATTTCAAAAATGCCAAGATATATTTTTAAATTTAGAATATAATTTTTAATGCACATATAATCAAACAGTTTTTTAAATTGCATACAAAAATAATTTGTGCGTTTTAAAAAATTTTTAATTATTGTAAATTTTAATTATTTATATAAATTGTAAATTACTTTGCAATAAAATTATACTAAAATAAATATGTATGCGATTTAAATATGGATATTGTAAGAAATAGAACTTCATTTTATCAAAGTGTAATGTCAGGGTATAAATAAGTTTTCTAATTTGTTCACAAAGAGAATAATAAGAGAGCTTTACGGGTTATTTAAAATCTTCAAATGAATATAATTTCAGGTAGCGGAACTGTCTTCCACTAAGCGTAGCGTCAACCCATTTCAAGTTAGTGCAGAGACGGTTTTCCTTTTTTTTCTTTACTATTCTTATTCTCGCGGCCTTTTAGACAGGGTTAAAAATATTACTGTTAACAATTAACAACCTCCAGTAGTCACTTCTTTCTAAAAAGTTTACTTCCTTTTAGAAAAAAAAATCGTACATCATCAGAGATTATAAATTGACTGTAAAATTAAATTTATTTTTGCAATAAACATACATGTCTTATTTAAAATCCAAAATAACATAAATAATTACTTTTAAAAAATAAATTCTCAGAAACATGTAATTATTTAACTTTTTCAAGGCACGACAAATTCACATTAACAAAAATATTTCCCTGAAAAAAAGAGCGCAGTGGAAGATAAAATATTTTACAAACAGAACATTGTTTACAATTTTTATTTAAAAAAGTTATCACTTTAATCTTCTTAAAATAAGAAAATATTAATTAACTCATCGTAAAGCTCTCTCTCTCTCTCCCTCTTGAATGAGGAACAAAGTATAGAAACAAATTGATAAAAAAAATTACTATATCTTTGACGCAAGGAAGAGAGTTGAGAAGATGAAACTCTTCCTTTCGAAAATAAGATATAATAAATGGAAAAAAAAGAATTATCTGAAAAATCAGTTAAATTACAGAAAACTCTTATATTACATGTGCGTCACGGTCACAAGCACGAGAGTGAATTGATGTTTAACCACGTACGAATCATGTATACATATGAAGATGCGTTCGAAAATGAAAGCTTATCTATATTTAAAAGGAAAAAAAGTGAAGAGCACATTAACGAATTCTTAGAGCAAACATATTTGCTTAATTATTGAATATATATAAGCTATTGTTTCGCAAATTGATAAATATTACAGAATTTTGTCTCTTTGCGGAAAAAAATTATCTAATTTGTTTATAAGAAGCCATTTTCCATTCTTTGAAAATTACGTAATTTGCCATTTAATTGTAATACCAAGTTTTTTGTTTCAAAAATAATAATTTTGTAATAAATAATTAAAAAAAAAAAAAATTAATAATAATAATAATAATAATAATAATAATAATAATAAAAAGTAAATATATAGCCCGTATATATATAAATAAATAATAATAATAATAGAATTATATTGTGTTATTATTATCATTATTATTAATAAATATGTACCTTTAATTTATGAAATATTTACATTTTAATTTTTCAATTAGATAACCATTCTTTTTCAAACGCATATTTAATTATTATACATAAAATTAGAATTTACTGTAACGACAATTTTCACTTTTATACTTAAGCAGACATTGACGTTTAACCCTGACTTTCTGGAGTTATATATTTTATATTGTCTATATAGAATTATGCAGACTTTGAAATGTTCTCATTAACGAGTTCATTAATCTAATGTATATACATTATTACAATAGAACAAGTGATTCTAATCTGGCAATTAATATTTTTACTACTGTTAGTTCTTAATCACTTTTAAAATAGCAATATTCTAATAGTCAAACACTGCATTTATATTAGAATATTTCTTACAATATTCACCATAATTACCGCAACTGTTTAATTAATTTTTAAACATGAAATTAGAATTTATATTATATCCTTTTATTACTTTTTCCGGCACTATAGTTTTGATTTCACTAGCTTCTGCATTATAAATTACTCATGTAGAAACAAAAGTTCTGTGTGAATAGTTTAAGTTAAATGGAACACAAAATAAAAGAAAGAATGTGCACGCTTCATCTCAAGAGAAAATTAGTATTTGCTTCGCAAGACAACCAATAAGGTTTTTTTTTGTTTATATAAATCTAGATTTTAATCCGCGAGAGAGATATTTATGAAATATTCCCTTTGAAAAAAAAGGGGAGGGGGAATTAGAAAGTAATTGTAAAATTCAAAATCACATTTTGCATTTTTCCATTTTAAAGATTGGTTCAAAGAAAAAAAAATGTTCATCTTTCAGTTTTAGAATAAAGAGTGTATTTTAAATTCATACACATATACATTAACATATGATGCAAATATTTTTTTGCATTGAAAATGTTGAATGAATAAATTCGACGTCAGAGAGTCATTGACATTTTCATCGGTCATTCAATCTCAACTTTTGAAAGTCTTTTTTTTTAATTCCGATTAGAAAGTCGAAAACAAAAGAAATCTTCTCTATTTCATTATTATATTTAAAGAAAATTCTGATATGATAAACATTCATAAAACGCATTCATTTATCGTGAGTAATTGACTCAAAAAAGTTGACTAACCACTAATAAACATTTTCCTATTCTTTAACTAGAAATATATTATTATTTCTTTTTTACAATTGTCCTTAATTTTTATTTTTAACGAAATGTGATTGATTTACATTCTATTAAAATCGTGAAGATTTTAAATTAGAATCTGGTCCTACATAATGGAAGAAATTTAAATTAAACCAATACGATTTGCAACTGAAAAAAATGATAAACATTCCTATGTATATGACAACAACAAAAAGAAATGGGAAGTTAGGAAAAAAAGGGGGTCACCATCTACTTCTTCAGTCTCTTTGATCTCAAAGGGTCGCGTCACTCGCTCGAGTCAAAACGAAATAGAAAAAAAAAGGAAAGAAAAATGAAAGTGCACTCACGCATTCAATGCAAAACAGATGCATGATTCACCACAGGGAACGCACCCGCAATTAGGGCCTCGACCTGGGACAATTTTAAGTGATGATTGTGATTTGTCTTTGTTACAGGATCAAACGCAAAAGGGTGAAGAAGTTCTTTCAAGATGAGGTACAAGGTAAGGACACTCGTTTTTTTTCCTTATCAAGTTTTGAAACAAATTTTGTCAAAAGTTAAGTTAATCATAAAAAATTTACTATCTTTCATGTTTTATGAAAAAAACAATAATAGTAATAGTAATAATAGTAAATAATAATAATAATAGGACCTAATGGTAAATAATAAATATACTGAACAACTTTTTATAAACATCACCAAAAGGACCAAAATCTTTAAACCAAAGATTCTGACTACTCAATTTATTCTGCATCAACGAATGCATACAAAATGAACTTGCTGACGATAAATGACATTCCCCGTAAAGGAGTCATTGAATTTTGAGACAATTTTTTTTTCTCAACTGCACTGAATTTGAAAATAATTTTCAAGATGATGATAAGTTTTTATTTCAATGCGGACAGAAAAATTTATTCCTTTCATCTTTTACCAGAAGTACTATATTATTTTTACGTTGCTAAAAAATTCTTCTGGTTTTAGTTTATCACATGGAAAATTAAAAACAAAAAACAAAATTTTTCTTATACTGAAAATTTAAGAAATTTTACTGTTCGATTTTCGAATTTCTTGAGAATTTATTTATTTTAAGACAGCACGTTGACCTTCTCACTATGTTTAAAGAACCACGGTTAAACCAATTGTTTCGTTGAAAAGAAGTGGAGCGTATATATGATCATTCGTCTCTAAAGCGAGAGAGCTCGAAAATTGCTTGGGAAATTCTATAGTCAATAGCAAAATCAGCACTTGACACAAATTTGTACGTACCCTCAATCAAATCCAGAATATCAGTGCGATATTCAATGCGAATAATCAAAAGTTTTTACTCTGAGATTTAGTTAATAATGAGAGCAATAACTAATACCTATTTATTCAATAAGACGCAATATAATATTTACATAAAATAATAAATATTTTTAAATATTATTAAATCAATAACGCTATTAGGTCAATACAAATTGAATTCAACCATACACGAAGAAACAAAGAAATTGAGAAAGAACAATAAAAATAATAACACAAGACTGCAATTCTCAACAAACAAATGTATGATCCATTTTTAAATTTTATAGTCACAAAGACAAACATGAGAAATTTTCACACTTCCTCTTAGTAAAATAATTCAAAATACGTGCAATGAAAATGCAATTGATGAAAATACATTCAATTCAGACCATCAAGAACGATTGATTTGGAATATTAATGAACTTCGATTTTATTAAACAGAGAAGAAGGAAAAGAGATAATTTTACACTATAATCAACATCAGTGCATCTTTAGGGTCATGTGTGGAATGAAAATCTTAGACGTTTATATATACAAAATGTTATCAAAGGCATTGACTTTGTCATTGAACGTAAACGTCACAATATAACGCGATGCGTTCATTGAAAATTTTATTGTTAGAGAGCATCCATTAAAAGGATCATACCGAGCCTTACAATATGATAGACACAGATATTGTACACTCTGTTACGTTGTATATTTATATAATTCTCTTAAACTTTAAATTCTTCAATAAAATTTGATAAGAGAATAAAATGCCCAGAGAACACGCGCACGAGATAGCAATTATTTATCACGAAACATAATTTCCAAAGGAATAATAATTAAAATAATTATATTCAATCAATTTTATTTTAACCGCAGTTAAAAAAAAGGCGATTAACTAAATAGAAATATTAAAAACTTCCTATTTTTTCCGCAATTAAAAATAAAAAACAATATTTAAAAAGTGGTTGAACCGAATATTCACTATATAGTAGTAAATAAAATCAATTTAAAACATAAATACGCATAATATCTCACTTGAGAGATCATTGACTCATAAGTCATAATTAATTTACATTTCAACATAATGTATTTGAATGACCATAAAAGTATATAAGTGTGTATTAAAACTTTATTAATCTCTTAAAATATTATTCAAATCAGCTATTTTAATGCGAAGGAAAAAAGAAGTGAAAATTAACTTCTCAAGTGATGATTTCGTGTGACTATTATGTATTACTTTTTTCTCAATAATACAAATTAATAAATATATATAATTTTTCTCAAACTGGGTTTATAGGTCTATAATGAACGCTGATTATCTCTTTGACACAAAGAACATTCCACAGAAATGAACCATTTCTTGATCTAAGATCTCTTTAGTTATAATTTAGAGATCTGAGAGCGTAGCTTCCGACCACTGAGAAAGATTAATGTGCCTTAGTTCAATATCATTTAGTTTCACATAAAATGAAAGTCCATTTATTTATTACTTTACTTTGAAAATTACCTAGATTTTAATTAAACTATTATAAAAGGATTAATCCTAGTTATTTTTTTAAACTTTTAATTCTTTTTTTATTATCTAAACGACTAAATTGTTTTTTTTTTAATGATTCAACTGATTTTAATATTTTAATATTTAAAATGTTTAATACAAAAATGAAATACTCATTTTTGATTCATTTTTTGATCAAACAAAGAAATGCTACAAAGTAATTAAAAATATACATTATTCAAAAGGACAATAAATGATTTTTTAATATCCAAATTATAAAATTTTTTATCAAAAGCAATTAAAAGATTAATAATCATATATTCAGTATTTATTAATAAATCGACAAATAGTTATAGACATCAATAAATAATTATGACAATTATGTGAATATTTTTACATCAAAAGACCTTTTCAAAAAATTGTATAGAAAATAAATCTATTTTTTGAAAATATCTTCTAATTTGAATATGTTCAAAATAAGCTTCAATATTTATTCCTATTTCGAACATACACTTTACTCTAATTGTTTTTAATTACTCAATTAAATTAATATACTACTCAATCGATTAAAAAATTAAATTAATTAAAATACAGTAAATATATCATCAGTTTAACTGCAAATTAAATTAACTATTTCTTTAAAAAGAAGTTGGCCATGATAATCATTTATAGTCCTTTAAGAAATTCTTTTTCTACTTCCTCACATCCCAAAACGTTTTGATTTTACTGGTCAAGGGTAGATTTTCCATTAGCATACAACAATGGTTCATTTAACCAAAATGAAGAATAATGATATCATACCGTATAAATAAATTATAACACAAACTTTTCATTCGATTTCATTCCTCAACTAGTTTATATCATTTGTCCAAAATCAAAATCAAAGTAATTCAATAATATAATAAAAAATAAAATACAGGAAATATCCTCCTATATATTTAAAAACGATTCCTGGGAATTCTAATTGGTAATTAGAAACTTGATATATAGCGAGGAAAAAGTATTTAAAGACATATATTCTACACAATGAAGACAGCTTTTCAGGAAAAGAAAAATACTCATATGTGGCATTAATAATCCTTGTTCAACAATAAACAAGAAACACACGGCAATTGTTTAAGATCCTCGAGAAACTGAGACTATAGTCACTATATATACAGGAAGGTCGATTGAGATAATGAAAAGATTGTCGATACTGAACAAACTGAGATCATTTCACTCAATTATCCGCATCCATTATCTAATATTTCCCTAACTTACATAATTATACATAAGACGCTCAAAAATACTCTTGAAATCTCTTTTTCAAATAAATAATACAAAGAATTTCTTTGAAAAAAGACAAAAAAAAATTATCAAACACTCGAGATTTATAGCAGCCAGATGCTTTTATAATATACATAACGAAATTGACTTTTATAAATAAAGCAAGAAGTTATCCTTGCGATCCATTTTGCACACAAATGCATAATAGATGGAAACAAAAAGAAAAACCAACAGCATATAAAAATATTTATATCAATCATAAACAACCAAATTTTGATTTAATCAACCAAATAAATGCCTTGCTACAACCAAATATTTGTTTGGTTGCATCAAAAATTTGTTTAACGACCAAATTCTTTCCTCGATCGAAAAATGTATTAAACTAAACCAAACATATTTGAACCAAATAAACATTTATTCAGGTTAAGCAAACTATTAAAAATAACCTAATACTTGTGTCCATGCAACAAAATAGAGGATTTAGTTCAATCATATTTTTCCCCAAGTGTGCGAGCAATTAACGGATTCGAACATAAAATTTTTTGTGAAAAAATTATTTCTTTAGTTCGAATAGAAAAAAAAACGGATGCCAAACCGCGTAATGTATGATTTGCCTCTCAAACTATGAACTCTTAATAGAATAATGACAATTTGTCCTGACAATGAGCAGTGCAGCAGGATATTGCTTTTTAAGAAATCAATGGTTACAATGTAAACGATTCTGGCACAAGGTGAGAGCATTGATCACAAGTCGGATGCTCAATGATGATATACATAAAATTAGGCGTGCCGATTGAATCTCCCGCATGATTTGATGCTCTCGAAAAACTGACCTTGCCCTAAGATAACAGAAACAATACATACACGGACATCTAACAACGCGAGAATATATTAGATGCATTTCTTTCTGCACAGCATCCTTTCTTTCGCGCAAATCAAGGTCTTTATCTCTTGTTTTCCTTCAATTTTCTATGTTCAACAGAGTTATACAACAACAAAAACAACAATAAAGTGTAATAAAATTATACAAGCAACTGGTACATACTTCAACTTTATGTACGGAAATCTCTAAGTGTTTTGAATAGTTCAAGTAACACAAACTGATTAGAAACATTTTAAAGCCGTTTTCGATAGGAAGAAGTTCGAAATATATAAAGTAAACAACTTCTATTCTTGCATTGATAATATAGTAATTAAGACAAGAAAGACAAGAAACTTGAATCACTGATTCAAAGTGAGAGGAAAATTTTATACAGCCAACATCATTTAGTACATCTGTTAAAAAATTTGTAATGAGAAAATTTTAAAAATACAATAGTTTGAAAGAGTTTGAAGAACCGAAAATGTTTGATGACTTGACATTTTTTCTATACGTGATTGTCATCATAATTGAAGAATATAAACAACGTGTTCCAATAATAGCTCACGGTTCACTTATCGTTTTACTTGAGTAAGCAAACAGGAGTTACTGATAAATCTTTGCCTTATTCTGTCCTCGTCCCGGTTCATCAGATTCCCTCATCCTTCGTAAGCTTTATTAGGAACAAACGTTTCTTTCTCAGTAAAACAGTCAGCAAGAACGGTCATTTTTAATTGCTGATAATTTTACTATTTAGATCATGCCTTGACAATTAACAATTAAGTAATCTAGATATATATAGACTCAGCACTAACATTGATCTGATCTGTCTAGACATTTATCATACCTTTTTTCCTAGGTAAACGACCCGGAAAGTAATGACAGAAGTTCAGATGGCATCAAAATTGGTGCGGAAGCTTCATGGTAAGTATAATAACGCTTTGGACTGAAAAATTTGCCCTAGATTTAAAAAAAAGAATTTTTCAATTCCTCAAAAGTAAATTAGTTTCAAAACTATTTGAGAGAATGTTGATTAAATTGAATATAACGGAAAAACTACCACCACTCTTCAGTTAAATAGCGAATTATGTAAAGGTCGTCGCTGTCATTCAAACCCTAATTATTAGCCCTTGAACTAGAAATTCTTTATAACAAGAATTACAAAAAAAGAACAATAAACGAATAATAAAACGTCATTATTAATAAATAATAACATAATGTGATGATTTTCCAGTAAAATTTACAAAAAAATTACTCATTTTCAGTATTATTGTTAATTCTATCGTTAAAGTTAAAACTAACAGTGGAAAAAATTAATGAATACAATTATCTTCTATATAAATATAATTCGCGAAATAAAAATGTTTATATTTCTTTGAAAATGCGTTTATAACTCATTAAAATGACCCAACAGGCAGTACAATGAAAAAAGTTCAAATACGAAGGAAACAAAACTCATAATAGTTGTTGGATTATTAGCTGTTGCTGTAATTGCTCTTGTCGCTACTTTAACAATACAAATGGCTGTTTTTCGAAAGGAGGAATACAAAGAAATGTGCCAAAGCGAAGAGTGCATAAACACTGGTAAAATCTTTTTTTCATCAACCATCAAGATTTACAAAAAAAAAAAACCTCAAATATTTTGCCCCTTTTGCTAATTCAAATTTCTTTTCTTCCAGCCGCTAAAATTTTAGACGCAATGAATAAAACAGTCGATCCTTGTCAAGATTTCTACCAATTTGCCTGTGGTGGTTGGATAGATAAACATCCAATTCCACAAAGTCAAGCAGCTTGGGACCAATTAAGTTTTATAAGGGAAGAATTAATCCAAAAATTGAGAATTCTTTTAGAAGAACCTGACAAAAGTGACGATCTTAGACCTGTAAAACTTGCTCGAAGTCTTTATAAAACGTGTATGGATACTGGTAAGACTACTCGTAACTTACAGAAATCGACAAAAAAAAAATTAATTCATGAAAGAAGCGTTAATTCTTCAATTCTATTTCAGCTAGTGTCGAGGCCCTTGGACTGAAACCAATATTGGAGATTTTGAAAAAAATTGGATTAACTAGTGAAATTCCAATGGGTAATGACACAGAAATTATGAACATTGCCGAATTATCAGGAAAATCACAGAGAATTATAGGTTTCAATATGTTAGTTAATTTTTACATCAGTGAAGATGTAAGAAATACTTCGAGAAATAGAATGATGGTGAGTAAAACAGCTATACGCAAATAAAGTTAAATTCTAATATTAAAAATATTAATATAAATATTAATATATTTAATATTAATATAAAATTTTAATATTAAAAAAAACTCAAATAAAAGATCAAATTGAACATTTTTATATGGACAAAGAAATGACAAAAATTTTAAATTCTAAATTGTAAAACAATTTCTATAACGATTCTTATTTTTTTTTCTAACGACAGATAGAACAAGCTTCACCAGGTATCAGCGAACGATATCTTCTGAATAAAAAACGCTTTGAAACGGAATTAACTGAATATAAAAAATATGTAATTGCTATGTTGGAATTAGCAGGAGCTGGAGAAAAAAGTTCTGATCTAGCTAATGAGATTTTAGACTTCAGTACTAAAATTGCCAAGGTATTATAATTTCAGCTTCAAAAAAAAAAGATCAACACAACCAGATGAATCATTTATAATACATTAGAATAAATTAGTGCAAAGTGATAAAAAATATATAATACTACGCATTCAATTTTTCAAGACTGAACTACAAAGGAGAATTTTAAATTGACATATAGAGTTCATCATTTATGATAAAATATAATAATAATAATAATACTAATAATAATAATAGTAATAATAATAATAACAGGCCAATAATTATAAAAATAATAAATATAAAAATAGGGCGGTGCAAGGTTTTTAACCGGGTTTTGTAATTTATATATTTTTTTCAGATTATGTCTACACAAGAAGAGCGACGAAGTGAAAATCACTTTTTCCACGATGTAACGATCAATGAATTACAACAGCTCACTGACCTTCATGCTCAAAAAGTACGTTTTTTTTTTGTCGCGAAAATTGTATTCTTTATTTTCAATTATTAAATCAAAATTATGTTTTTTGTTAAACTTATTCTATTATAATATTATAAATATTCCTATTGTGTTTTATAATATTTTTCATTGAAATTAATTTCAAAAATATTCACAGTGGAACTGGACGAGTTACGTGAATGCAATTTTCAATAATACAAATGTCACAGTTGAAACAAATGTCGATAGAGTAATTGTTATGGATTTGCTTTATTTGCAAAAATTGCCAAGACTTTTGGCAGAAACTTCACCAGGGACAATAGGTATTTTTTCATTACTTAAAAATTCAATAATAAAACTAAAAATAAAATAAACAAATAATATAATAAATAAAGTTAAATTAAATTCTTCAACAAACTAAATTTTGAATATGAAATTCAAAAATCAGAATATTAAAAAAAATTTGACTTCTAAAAAAATTGGATTTTATTTTTATATTCTGATTTTTAACTTTCAAAATGAAAAGAAAACAACGAGACCCTCAATAATTCACATTTTGATGTGGCACACGCGAAAGAAGTTATTCCCTTGAAAAAAGATTAAGACTAATTTTAGAAGCATCCAAATTTATATTGAAGTGTCTAATCTACAAGGAATAGCGCAGAACATTTGATATCTATATTCTCACAAAAGGAAGTTAAAGAAAAGTAGTAAAAAAAAATTGAAGAAACAAGCATTCCTTGCAATCAAAATGAGGCCACTTGAAAAGTCAAAGATTATCAGACTCAAGAGAAGAATTTATTATTTCCCACTATTATTTTGATTCAATTTATTGTAAAATAACCATTATTCAAATACGTCTAAGATTATTATAATTTTAAATGATTCTTCACATCATTTTTTAGCTCGATTTCTCTGGTGGAATATCTATTCAACAGTTGCGCCTCTCACGTTACAAAAATTCCGTGATTTGGGTTTTCAATTTTCCCAAAAGGTCTTTGGTTTAAAGGAAAAAACTCCCAGATGGAAGGGTTGCACCGGAAATGTTAATTCAAACTTTGGCATGGCTCTCAGTTATATTTACGTTCAGAAATATTTCAATGATCAAGCTCGGGATAAGGTATGAGAAAAATTAACCTGAATCGAAATAAAAATACTTGTTGGAAAAGGATTAAGATCAATTTAATAAACTTGTAATTTATTTCAGGCTTTAGAAATGTTATTGGATATAAAAGCAGCTTTCGATGAAATGGTGGCTGAATTAGATTGGATGGATAGCACAACAAGGGCCCGAGCTCATAAGAAATTACAGGCTATTAGACCGTTTGTTGCTTTTCCCGAATGGATCAAAAATCCAGAAAAATTAAACAAACTATACGAAGGAGTAAGTTTTATATACTATGTCAAATCTACTTCAAAATTACATATATTATAATTATTAAAAAATTGTTCATTAATGATTAAATTTGAATCAAAAATTTTTCAATGTATTAAAATTAACATTTTTACAGGTGGACATAATTCCAGGAAAGTTATTTCAAACATTTCTGAAACTCACCGACAGGGAAATAACAAAGAGTCTAAATAATTTAAGGCAAACGCCAAATAAAGACAGATGGATAACAACCTCAACAACAGTAAATGCTTTTTACAGCGCAATTCTCAATTCAGTCAGTAAGTGCGACTTAAAGATTTTTTTAATATATAAAAAATTAATTTCAATACATAGAAAAATTTACTACGGGCAAGAGAAATTAAAATTTCATATATTACCAAAAAAAATGTCAAAAATTCATTTTCCTAAATTTATAAAATTAATTTGACGTTTCTATTTAGCTTTCCCGGCAGGAATATTGAGTCCTCCATTCTATGGCAATGGATTAGAGTAAGTAAATAATTACAACAATAGTAATTAATATTCTTCCATAGGGTAAAGTTTTAATTCAATTATTGTGATAATTTCTAGGTCAATAAATTATGGTGCCATAGGTGCGATAATGGGTCATGAGTTAACGCACGGATTTGACGATCAAGGTAAAGAGTTGAAAAAAAAATATAATTTTGAATCCAAGTGTGCCATTTTTTTTTTTTTATAATAATTTTTCTAAATAAGGTCTTTCTCGAATATTAATATTCTCCGATAGGTCGTAGATACGACGAAAACGGTAATCTAAGACAGTGGTGGAGCGATGAAACATTGCAACATTATCACAAGAAAGTCGAATGTATCATCAAGCAATACAGTAATTATCATTTACCGGAGCTAGGTACCAATTTTACAGTAAGTACACTTTAAAGAATGAAGGTTTTCGAGCCTGTGTCAAGGCAGAGTGAGAAAGAAGAAATATTTATTTTAATAACGTCATGACGAATTTTCTTTGAAAAACAATAGGTAAATGGATTTAATACTCAGGGTGAAAATATAGCAGATAATGGAGGAATAAGAGAAGCTTACAGAGCTTATCAAAGATTAAAAGCTAGAAGTCCAAATCAACAAGGTTTGCCTGGTTTGGTAGATTACAGTCACAATCAACTTTTCTTTCTCGGATTTGCCCAGGTATTTTTTTTTCTAATTAAAATTACTATTATATAGCGTTCCAACTTTTAAGAAAATTAAAAAAAACATTCAATTTTAAATTACTATAAAAGTAGGTATCAAAAAAATGATAAAAGATAAATATTTAAAACTAATTTGGAAAAAAAATTTTTAACTCAAAAAATTCTAAAAATAAAAATAAAAATAAAATATAAATAATTAAAAAAGAAAAAAGAATGAAAGTGAAAGACCTCCTCATCCTCAACCACACTCTCTTTCTCCTTTCATTTTTCTTTTTTTTATCTTAATTTACTAATTCTGAAAAATTAAAAACGAGATCAATTTTTCATTGTTTAATTTTTCAATTGTTAAAAATAAATCTATAGAAATTAGTAAATTTCCAAGAACATAAATTTTAAATATAAAATTTGCAGCATTAATTTCAAAAATTTAATGTAGAAATAATTAAAAAAGAAAAAAAATGAAAGTGGAAGACCTCCTCATCCCCAACCTCACTCTCTTCCACTTTTCATTTTTCTTTCCTTTTATCTTAATTTAAATTCTGAAAAATGAAATACAAGATCAATTTTTCAATATTGTTAAAAAAAATTCTATAAAAATTAGTAAATTTTCGATAACATAAATATAAAGTTATAAGCAATATAAATTTTGCAGCATCAATTTCAAAAATTAAAACAATGAATAATTTAAAAAAAGAAAAAAAATGAAAGTGAAAGACCTCCACATCCCCAACCTCACTCTCTTCCTTTCATTTTTTTTATTTTATTAATTAACCACAAAAAAATAAATTCAAATATAAAATTGAAACAGAAAAATTATTCTTATGAATTTTATAGAAAATCTACAAAAATCTACGAAAATAAAATAAATAATCAATTTCAGACATGGTGTGGAAATTACACGAACGGTGCCCTAAAATCAAAATTAGTAGAAGGAGTACATGCTCCAAATCATTTTCGAGTAATTGGAACATTATCGAACAATGTGGACTTTGCTAATGCTTGGAAATGTCCCGCGGGAAGTCCAATGAATCCTCACCACAAATGTATTTTATGGTAGTACGACGAACAAAAAAACAGAAGATAATAATCAATTAAGAATACTTAAATAGAAAATTTTACTAACATTCCTCAGATCTGAATGAGAAAAAAAAGCCTTCTGATTATACAGTAGGAACAAAAAAAATGAAGAGAATATGAAAAACATCAAACTTTGAAAAAATGACAAAAAAAGAATCTCGTTAAAAAATTGTTTTCAAATCAATAGCAATATTGTTAGTGAGTTTGTGTGCGTGCGAATGTATGAAAATCAATTTTGTAAATAGACTGATTTAAAAAAAAAATTGTAAATAATTTATGCACTTAGACTGAAGGTTTATTAACGTTTACACTTTGTAAATATTTATACAACCAAATAAAAAATATACAAGTCTTTAACCATCACATTAATGGTTCTTTAAATTTCTTATAGGTATTCAGAGTAAAGATTTCACTTATATATAAATGTAATTAGATATTTTTTAACCTTGGAGAATATTTTTATTCTTTCTTTTCTTCTTTTTCGAGAAATTTCCACTGTTCAGGTTCAAATCTTTGGCAACTTTCTTTTTTGGTGACGACTTTTTTTCGTCCATCGGTGTTTTTCTTTTATTGTTCTCCTTCATGTCTTTCGATTTTATCACCTTATCTTCAGTGTCGAAAGATTTCGTTTTCAACTTCTTTTGAACAGGTGCCTTAATTTTCTCCTCCAGCCACTTTGATTCCTTCCTCTTTTTCAAAAAAGTGTCTTCTTTTATTTTCTTCTTTTTCTGCTTCACAGGCGAATCTTCTTCATCATCCGATGATCTTTTTAATCCATGCTCTGTATTATCAATATCTTCAACAATAAAATCATTGACTTTTTTCTTCTTTTTACTAACTGGAGCACTTTCTTCATCTAATTCCTCATTCAATCTCACTTTAGTTTTCTTTTTAGTATCCTTTATTTTTGATAATGAATTATTATCTTCCTCATCTTCAATAATTACTTCCTGTCTCGTTCGTAATTTGTTTACTTTCTTTATTTCAACGACTTCCTCTGTCGTCACTTTATCTTCTTTCGATTGAACATTCTTGCAAACTGTCGCAAGTGTAAGACACAAAATTCGCGAATTACAAGTGACTTGATTAAGTAGTGATAAAGAATTTTTGGTGAATTGCCAAAGTTTTATTTCACCTGAACTCGAAGCCGTTACCAAAAGATCGTCAATATGTTGCATACATTTCAATCTGGCTGTATGTGCCACTATGTCTAAAGTCATTGAACTTTCTTCAAGATCGTAAAAATTAATTTTCCCATCGTCATAACCAATGGCAATTAAATTATCATCAAGAAATTCAACACAAATAACTTTTGCGTCAAGATTTATTTCTTCGTCAACACCAGCTGTTTCCACTGAATAAATATCAATTTTCTTATTTGATGCAATTAAATATTTTTCACCATTTGGACTCCATTTTAATATGTTGATACTTTTTGCGAGCATTCGCCATCGTGGTATCAAATTAGTGGCGTAAGCTTGTTTACCCTTAACTAAATTCCAAGTTCGAAGTGTGCCATCGCCTCCAGTTGATAGAGCTAATTTTCCTGAAGGATGTACAGCTAATGCCTCGATGGATTCACCTTTGTGTGGTTTATTCCAAAGTTTTTCAACTTGCCAATTACCACATCGAACGATTCCTATTGATCCATCTCTGCCACCGGTTAAAATATGCGAAGCGTCCGGTGTAAATGTGATGCAATTCACAGAATCTACAAGAAAAAAAGAAATTGAAAACATTATATAGAACAGTTTTACCTTCGGGCTAACAATTAATTGGATATATTTGATACATTTCTATTATTTCTATTATTTTATATTTTAAATATTTGATATTTTCATTTTATTTACAAATAAAAATGCATTTTTCATTACCACTGTGATGTACTAATTTTCCATTTTCAGACCGAGAACGCATATCATATAGACAAACCACTTCATCTGCTCCAGCAGATGCTAAATAATGTTTATTACCAGCAACACTTCGTATGCTTGCTAAATGACTATGAGTTGCAAAAGTTTGTTCCATTTTATACTCCTGAAATTTAATTTTGTTATTTAATATTAATTACATTTAAATACGTACATGTTTAAAAAAAAATAGTAATAATGCTTATTATTATAAACCTATAAATTATTTATTTTTCCCAGTTTCTCTTATTCTCAAAATCCTTCCATTTTGCAACTATAAATGAATTATTGTTTAAAAGAAAAAAATTTTGTAGATTGTAAAATTTTTTAAAAATGTAAAATGCTCAAAAATAAACAATTGAATCGAAAAACTGCAAAATCAATTAAAATCCACAAACTAAACTAAATCAATAAGTAGTAATTAAAAACAAAAACAATGAATTTAACTTCAATGTAATTTTGATTTGTATATATAACAATTTAAAATTTAGCCAACATTGTGAAATTAACAATAATTATTATTCTTTTCAAAATGAAGAATTTAAAGACAAATAATTAAATTTATAATATTATAAATATAATAAATACATAAAAATATCCATTATAACCTAAAATAAATTCAAAAAATGTAAATTTACAATATTGATACTTACATTGACAATTTTATTGATTTTGTAACCGAGCAAAAATTGCTCATACGTTCCCACAATAACTTCAAAGTTAGGTGTCATTTTTAATATATAAATTAACACATAAATTAATTAAAAGTTTTGTTTCCAACACGTGTTTACTGCTCAAAACACTAACAACTTTTGACTAGAAATGAACCAAAACTAAGAAATATCTAGAGAGTCACACTTTACACTTTACACACACAATTTCTTCTTGGTTCCGGTAAAATATATTTTTATTATAGATGTCACTATATTCTCCGCGCGAAATTTTAAAACTCGAATAAAATATCTAGCCTTCTGAAAATCCTATATAACAGATTTCTCTACGAAGAAAAAATTTTTTTGTCGATAACTAATTTATATTTGTAATATATTAATAACGTAAATATTATATAATCATATGCATATTGCACATAATCAAAATGAACAATTTTATTATCTTATCAAAGGAAAAAACGTTATGAAAGATGTTGCAAAAATTCGAAAGATAAGAAATAAACAGAGCTTAAAATTTATTTCAGATATCAGTTGTTGTTTAAGCAACTATCAATTCACAACTCGGGAAAATAATTTATACATCGTTTTATCAACAATTAAAATAATTTTCCTTCACTTCGCATTTTAATTTTCGCAATATTAGCAATGGATGAAATAGAAATAAGTGAAATTGATGTAAAGGATGTAAGATTTCCAACATCCTTATTATCCGATGGCAGTGATGCAATGGTAAAAAAAATTTTAATAATCAAAAAAACAAATACTTAAATAAAAATATATAAACTTTTTAGCACGTTGACCCTGATTATTCATGTGTTTATGTAACAATAAAAACCAACAAACAATATGAGGGTTACGGTTTAACTTTTACCCTTGGCAGAGGAACAGAAATCGGTAAATCAAATTTAATTTTTTTAATCCTTGATATATTTAAAAAATTTTCTTCAGTTTCAAAAAAAAAAAAATGTTTTTTCCAGTGGTACAAGCATGTGTGACTATGTCAAAAATTCTCAAAGGTGTAAAGACCAAAGAAATATACTCAAATTTTGCCGTCTTTTGGAGAAAACTAACAAGTGAAAGTCAAATAAGATGGGTATAAAATATTTTTCACACAAATTTACTGCCTAGAAAAAATTTAACAAACTAAATTTTAGATTGGTCCAGAAAAGGGAGTGACACATTTAGCAACTGCAGCAATAATAAATGCATTATGGGACTTATGGGCCCGAATCGAGGAAAAACCACTTTGGAAATTACTAACAGATCTCTCGCCAGAAGAATTGGTTTCAACAATTGATTTCAGATACATGTATACATAAAAAATATATTAATAATGAAAAAATCAAATCTCCATTCGCAATATTTTAAAAAGTAAAAAAAAAAAAAAATGTTTTTTTTATGAAAAATTACAGAACGGACGTAATTACGAAAGAAGAGGCCTTGAAAATTTTACGAGAAAAACAAGAGGATAAAGAGAAACGTAAAGAAATTTTACTTAAACATGGATATCCCGCGTATACAACACAAGTTGGATGGTTGGGCTATTCAGATGAAAAAGTACGTGAATTATGTAAAAAATATTTAAAACAAGGTTTCACATCGTTTAAAGCAAAAGTTGGTCAAAATCTTGATGACGACATTAGACGTTGTCGTATAATTAGAGAAGAAATAGGAAATAAAAATAAACTCATGGTGGACGCAAATCAAGTTTGGGACGTACAAGAGGCTATTGATTGGATCAAGAAATTAAAACAATTCAATTTAACATGGATTGAAGAACCAACATCGCCTGATGATATATTAGGACACGCGAAAATTGCAAAAGAACTTCGTCCCCATGGAATTGGTGTGGCAACTGGAGAAATGTGTGCCAATCGTGTTATATTTAAACAATTATTACAAACAAAAGCCATCGATTATTGTCAAATTGATTCAGCGAGAATTGGTGGTGTCAATGAAATTCTCTCCGTCTATTTGATGGCTCATAAAATGAATGGTATATTATAAATAAATATATTATAAATAATATTTCAAATTCCACACTGAAAAAGAAATTCATCTGATTCGAATAATGAATTACTTGACAATTATCAAATAAATATTTATTTGTATCAATTTATTTGTATCAAATAAATTTTATTTGAGTCAATTAAACAATATTTGATTCAAATACAGAAATTATTGATTCAATTGTAGTTTATTTGATTTAAATAAAAATTATTTGGTTTAATATTCATTTGATAGACAAGTAATCGGTTATTTGAATCAAATAAATATTTTTTTCAGTGCATTTTATATTTATTATACCAATAGAAAAAATATTTCTCTATTAATTAATTATTTTTCTAATATTATAAAATTTAAAAATAATTTATTTTCAGTCCCAGTTTGTCCCCATGCGGGAGGAGTGGGTCTTTGTGAAATGGTTCAACATTTACAATTCTGGGACATGATTTGCCTGAGTGGAACAATGAAAGACAGAATTATTGAGTATGTCGATCAGCAACATGAACATTTTGAAAATCCAACTGTTATTAAAAATGCCCATTACATATTGCCAATGTCTTCCGGTTATTCGACAAAATTAAAAAAAGAAAGTATCATTAATTATGTTTATCCACATGGAAAAGAATGGCAGCGTATGTTTAAAGAAGGAATTTTTCCAGCACCGGATAATTAGGAAAAAAAATATGCATTCAATCAAGATGGTTTCCAAATTTTTATAAAATATACAATATCATAAACAAATAACAACAAATTAAACAATTTTCTTTTTAACTAATTATTGTACACAATCATTAAAATATTATCACAATAACAAAATTTTTATCGATAAATATTAAAAGGAACTCTAAGAATGTAAAATCAATTTATCTATTATTTTATACAATTTATTATTTCTTTTCAAAAGAAATCAAATTTGTTTATTAAAAAAAAAAGAAACTATAAACTGCTGGTCGTAAAGCGTGATTTCACGTACTCAGTCTGAAAAAAATTAAAAATATTTTAACACATAAAATTTTTTTAATTAAATACAAAAAAAATACAAAAAAAAAATACAAAATACAAATACAAAAAAAAATCAATATAAATACACAAATAAATAGTAAATACGCTGAAAATAAATTTATAAATACTCTGTAAATAAATAAATGGCAAATATTCTGAAAAAAAGCAAATAGTATTTAAATTTTCTGTAAATAAATAATAAATGGTTAAATATTCAATCTGAAAAATAAATAACACAAAAATGATATACACAGCAATAAATATTAAAAACAATTGACAAACAAAATAAATTCAAAAACCTGACGTCCAAATCTTATAATCAATAAATTGGTAAAATTTGTCTACAATCAACAAAAAAAAAAACGAAAAATTTATTTACCTACTAAATAAATCGTTTTTTTTTCGTCAAATGTAGTTCAATATTTTTTTTTGAAATTATCAAAAATACGTACACTAACAAACCAAAATGAATCTGGTTTGAACATTTGTCTTTGAAGGAAACCCATGGATTCAACTGGAGAAATTACATGAAGATGTAAATGATTTACAGTGTTAAAAGGCGGCCAATGAAATCCAGTTCGAATAGATGAATTTTCGAAATTTTCTTGTTTGGCAATTACATCCACTGTCGCGACTATTTTATCATCTGTTAGAAAAAAATTAAAACATTATTAAAAATTTGTTTGAAATAAAAAAAATATTTTATAATTAAAATTATTAATACTGATATAGTATGTAATAATAATAATAATCAAATTGAATAAAGCAAAATTTACCTTCATATTTTTGAACAATTTAAGGAAATATTTCTTACACTGACATTTATAGAAATGTCCATATGTTTTTATCTCAACAGTAAACAAACTTACAAAGTTCCTCATCCTCTTTTTTCAAATCTTTTGGTGTTGAAATATGCTTCTTTGGAATTATCAAATAATGATGAGTCGAAGCTGGTTTTATATCCTTTATACAAATCAAATCGTCATCCTGCAATATTATAAATGTTATACTTATAAATATTCATAATTGTAAGGAATGATTACCGTAACTTATCAAAATTTTTCACACTTACAAATAAATTATTAAACTAAATAGATAACAAAAATCCTTAATTTGTATGATATATAGACAATTTTATAGGTTAATTTTTCAAATTGTTTACATACCTCAAAAACACTGTCACCAGGTTCTTCTTTTCTTATAATCTTACAAAATATACAATTTTTTTCCATGATTGACACTAAATTTATTGTTGCTCGTGATAAACAGACACTAAAACGCATTCGATGGTAAATTTTTTTACACTTTCTTACACTTCCACAACAACAAAAAATAATAGACGATTACGTAGCGGACGTATACAGTTTACATCAACTATACATAAATGTATAGTTCACGATAACTGTTCGCGGTTTCCGATTTTTAAAATGTACGTAAAAAACTTTAAAGTTTGTAAGTACATGTATAGAGACATAACAAGTCTGTTAAATATCTCGTAATTTTTAAAAATAATTTGAAAAAGTTGTTGAAAATTATTGGGACAAAGTGTAAATTAAATGGGTTATAAAATTTTAATATTTGAAAATTAAATAAAAAAATTAACGATCATTATTGAACAACAAGATTGTTGTCCAAATAATGGCGATTAACTTTTAAATTTAAAATATGTTATAATGATAAAAATTTAAGAAATCACCCCCCCGTTTTTACAATTTAAAAAAAAAAATTAACAATTAGCGTATAATTTAAATGAATAAGAAATAGATTGGATGTGAAAAATATAAAGGGGAGAATCACAAAGTGACGTAGTGGATAAATATACATATCAAAAGCCAATTATTCGAAAATAGTTGACATTTAATGAAAGAAAAATACATCTCACAAAATACCTGTGCCTGAAAGAAAAAAATATATAACATCCTATTCTAATTTATTAATTTAATAAATAAATATTGAACTATTTTTGCAAAGAAACAAATTATTTATAACACATTTTAATAAAATTAATTAAAGTTAATAATTATTATCTACAATTATTACAATCGAATTTTCAAAGAAAAAATCCCTTTTGGATAAAATTTTATTACAATTGAAAGTTAAGTTCAGTAAAGTTCAAAGAAACTCGAATTAAAACTCAAAGAAATTTAATATTTTTGTATGTTTTTTTTTATAGAAGAAGAAAAACTTTCTTGGTTTTAAAAATTTAAATTGAAGTAAATTAAATTAAATTAGGTTTTAATTTAAACCTAATATTACAATTGAAGTAATATTAAGTATAATAAATCGGTAATTTAATAAATTAGATATGCAAAAAATGTTAAGTGCCAAGAAAGATTGAAACCTGCTCTAAAAAATATATAAGTAAAAGAAATCCACCTGCTAAGTAAATAATTCAGTTCAATTTTGTTTTAATTGAACGTGTATTAATTTAATTAGCTGTCACTGAATGATTTTCCAAGTGTATTACAACCTGGACTCCATCACATCACTGGAGACAGGAGGGACTGACCATTATCGCGGATATCCTCGACGCGATATTCTTTCCTCCTTTTGGAATGTGGACAGCCTCCAGAGAACTTCCTCCTAGCCCTTCAATCCTTTGGACCGACCAGATTTTATCCTTTCTCCTTCCTGCTTCAGTCCTGTAAAAATACATATAATTAAGTAAAAACAGACTCATTTAATAATTTCTGAATATTATATATTTGTCGTTTAATAGAGAATATGAAAAATTACCTCAGCTGGAGACCAGTAACGCCTGATGGGAATCCTTCCCAAATTTAGAAAAACACAACACATCACTTCACTTTATGATTATTTTACATTTTAAAATTTGTTTTTAAATGTCTTTCAAATATACGTATCGGACGTATACAGTTTATATCAACTATACATAATCGCGACGTATGTATAGCTCGCGATTAATGTTCGCGGTTTCCGATTTTTTTAATTTCCGCCAATATTTTATTTCACTCCCGATTTCAATTTTAAACTTTATTTAGAGTCATTGCTTATTTAAATTATCCGAAATTATTTAATTTAATTTTTAAACGATTTATTATGATTCGAAGATTTTATTTCAATTCCGATTTTTATTTGCACTTTATTTAGTAATTTTATTTTAATTATCCAAAATAATTTAATTTATTATTCAAACGATTTATTATTAATTCGAATATTTTATTTCACTCCCGATTTTAATTTGCACATTATTTAGAATTATTTTTTATTTAAATTTTCCGAACTAATTTGATTTACTTCTATACTCTCAACTTTTATTGTACATTATTTTTCAAAGTTGTATTGAACGCTTTACTAGAAAATAATAAAAGATAAAAATTTCAAACTTGCAGTAAAATTTCATTTTTCGAAAAATAAAAAGTAAATGATTCCAAGCCAAGTGTTAAATCGAGACCAAAAAATGCAAAAATGAGAAAAACTTGAATAATTTCAATAAAAATTATATGGCATGGCGGACATGAGCCACATGTCGTGGAATCCTTTCGATGAATCACAATTTATCACCAAGAGAAACCGAAAATTTACAAAAAAAAAAGTTAATTTTCATATTTTTAACTAAAAATTAACATTTTGATTCGATAATTCACCATTTTTTACTCGAAAACAAGCGAAATTTACTACAAAGAAAATTGTTGTCAAGTCGACAATTGACTGAAAATTCTCTTCTCTATTAAGCAAAAATTTTACTACTTTGGAACCGATTTCTCCAATTATTGCTCGAAATTTACAATATTCAACACCTTGGCACTCTATTTTGTTACATGGGACACAAACAATATGGAAATAATCAACAAAAAGAACAATTAAAAGCAACAACTGCAAGTGACAATGACCTTCAAGTTAGGGAGGTTAGAATCGTGTCGAAATCCAGATTGATCGAATTGTTATATTTATCAAATAAATCCTTGTAATTACACGGTTATTTGTATGAAAAATCACGAATAAAATAACTTGAGAAAAACTATTTACAACAATAATAAAATATACGTATTGAGACGACGCCGAGCTACACACAAATGCGCCAAAACTTTGACCTTTTCACTGCGTTCAGTACTAAGCAGTGTTGCCACCTAAACTCAATAAATTGTAAAATTCCCTTTCTCTCCAAACTCATACCAATACCGCAAAATTAAATTCAGTTAATAATAAATACATAATTTTAATGCATTTTAAAAACAAATTAAGCAATAAATTAATTAGTTTTTAAAAATATGGAAATTATTTTATATAATGAAAATAGAAAATAATCAATTTCGAGGACACAAAATATTTTATTTTTATTTTCATTATTCTGTATTTGAAAAATGCGACAATTTCTTAGAAATGGGTGATGACTGTTGTTACTAGGAAATTCAACTGAAAATACGTTACCTGGAAAAATATTTCCACAACTTCGAAATAAAATTTGATAAATTAATTATTTCACGAATCGAATAATTTTTTCTTTAAGAAAATGAAAATTCTACAACTTGTACTGAAATTTCATTTTCTATGAAGCAAAAAATATTTATCCTGACCAAAAAATTACATGTATTAAAAGAAAAAAATAAATGACAAATTTTGTCATTTTCTGAGAAATTTTTGCAATGGCAGACACGAGCTACATGACATGAAATTTTACCAATGTACTTTATGGGGAAGAGAAACTGAGAATTTACAAAAACAAAGCAAATTTCCACATTTGGAGCTAAAAATTGACATTTTGATTCGATAATTTACAGATTTTTACTCGAAAATAAGCAAATTTTACCACAAGGAAAATTGTTGTCAAGTGGCTGCTTGACTGAAAATTCATCTCTCTTTTAAGCAAAAAATTTACTACTTTGGAATTGATTTTGCTAATTATTACTCTAAATTGAGAATATTTAACACCTTGGTAATCTATTTTGTAACAATAGACACAAACAATATGGAAATAATCAACAAAAAGAACAATTAAAAAGAACAACTGCAAGTGACAATGACCTTCAAGTTAGGAAGGTTAAATTTGTGTGAAAATCAAATTTTTTAAATATTTATATTTACCGAATTAATACCTGCGATCACACGCTTCTCTGTATGAAAAATCACAAATAAACTAACTATATATTAGAAATATTTACAATAACAAGATTTACGTTTCGAGAGGACGCGGAACTTTCCTCGAATTGCGCCAAAACATTGCTGGCTGTGTGCACTAGCAGACACTGTTGCCAACGAAAATCAATAAAAGTATATAATTTCCTATCTTACCACACATATACCAACGCAAGATAATTAAATTCATTTATTTACAATAATATAATTTCAAACTGTTCTAAATTTCATTTAAATAATAAAAACAATAATTTTAAAAAGTATAATTATTAGTTAAAATAATAAAATAAAAAAAATTAATTATTACAACATAAAATATTTTTATTTTACTTAGAAAATTTTCTAAATTTAAAAAATGCGCTGAATTCCTAAAATCTATAGATGAGTTTGAATACTATGAAATTCAACTGAAAATTCGTTACCTTGAAAAATATTTGAACGACTTGGGAATAAACTTTATAATTTAATTATTTTATGAATTAAATCAGTTTTTTTAAGAAAATAAAAATTTTACATCTTGAACTGGAATTTTATTTTTTATAAACAAAAAAAAATTTATCCTGACTAAATCATTGCAACAACAACCAGAAAAAAATAAATGACAAATTTTTTGTCATTTTTTGAGAAATTGTATGTCATGGCAGACACAAGCTGCACGACATGAAATCCTTGTACTTTAAGGCAAAGATAAACCGGAAATTTACAAAAACAAAATTAATTTTCACATTTTCATATCAAAATTAATATTTTGACTCGATAATTTACAGTTTTATGACACGAGAAAAGCAAATTTTACTACAAGGAAAATTGTTGTCAAGTGGATACTTGACTGAAAATTCTCCTCTCTATTAAGCAAAAATTTTACTACTTTAGAACCGATTTCTCCAATTATTCATTCAAATTTGCAATATTCAACACCTTGGCACTCTGTTTTGTGACAAGGGACACAAACAATATGGGAATAATCAACAAAAAGAACAATTGAAAACTGTATCTGCAAGTGACAATGAACTTTAAGTTAGAGAGGTTAAAATCGTGTCAAAATCAAATTTGTTCGAATTGTTATATTTACCGTAAAAATACCTGCAATCACACGGTTCACTATATGAAAAAACACAAATAAACTAACTTTAGGAAAAATATTTACGATGATTATAAAATTTTCGTTTCGATACAGCGAGGAACTTTTCTCGAAGTACGTCACAGCTCGCCCTCTGTGAACTAGCAATGCTAGTAACAAGCAGTGTTGCCACCAGAACTCAATAAATTTCAAAATTCCCTATTTCTCCAAACTAATGCAAACATAACAAAATTAAATCCCGTTTTTCATAAAAATTTAATTTACAAACGTTTGATTCTACTCAAATTATTCATCCGATAGGAAAAGACACGTAAATGAGCAAAATTTTTATTATTTCAATATAAAATTTGCTTCTTGGCGGACAAACGCCATACGCAATGAAATCTTTCTGATGAACGAAATGAACTAATTTTACCTCTTTTAAGCAATATTTCATACTTTTAGTCTAAAACTAACATTTTGACTCGAAAATCTATAGTTTTTATTTGAAAATTAGTAAATTTTACTGCAAGAAAATTTGGAATAAAGTGATTGTTGAATTATACATTCCCCCCACAGTATATAAAGATTTTACTATTTCGGAACCGATTTTACCCATTAGTGCTCCAAATTTACGATATTAGGCACCTTTGTTCTCTATTCTGTAACAAAAGACTCAAACATTATGGAATTAATCAACAAAAAGAAGAATTGATAACAATATCGGCAAGTGCCAATGAACTTTAAGTTAGAGAGGTTAGAATCGTGTCGAAATTGGTTGTTATATTTACCGAATCCTTGCGATCACACTTTTAATTATATAGTTAATCACTTGAAACTTACTTAATGAAAAATATTTACGTTAATAATAATAAAATTTACGTGCAGAAACGGAGAGGAAACTTTTCTCGAAGTACGCCGCAGCTTCGCCCTCTTCACTCTGTTTCTGCTACAAGCAGTGTTGCCAATTGAAGGCAATCTCCACGAAACAAAATAAAAATAAATTTTGATGCTTTTTAAAAATATTTAAATAATAGAAACACTAGTTCTAAAAATACTGATGTTATTAACAATTAAAAATATAAAAAATATTTAATTCTAAATACGGGAAATATTTTAATAACATTTTTAAATTGTCCTGAATTTGAAAAAATGCGCGAAATTCTTAGGCGGTGTACACACTGAATTAGCTTAATTACTGAAAATTTTATAAACAATTTTATTTATAACGATTAATTTTAAATTGAGAATTTAAAAATTATTTAATAATAAAATATTTTATTTATTTTTATTCAATAGTCATTAATTTTACATTAGCTTCGTGAGAATTCTGTTTATAAATATAGAATATATATTTCTAGCGATTCTAACCTCAAAAGTCCCATGTCAGGATAACGATAACTTCATTGAATACGTCATCGTCAGCGTCATAGAAAACAAACCGTTCGCGAAAACTCCTATTTCATCAATTGTTCCCAAATTGTTCAAAAATGCCGAGTCAAGAGGTACTCACGACAAAAGTTGTTGTTCACCCCTTAGTTTTACTAAGTGTGGTGGACCATTTTAATCGAATGGGAAAGATCGGTAATCAGAAAAGAGTCGTCGGTGTACTTTTAGGTTGTTGGAGAGCAAAAGGTGTTTTGGATGTCTCCAACAGTTTTGCAGGTTAGAATTTATTTTTATTCTATTCTATTGTCATTAATTCTTTAATCAGCACATAATTAATTTTAACTTTAAGTAAATACATCTAGAGACTAGTTTCATGCAAATTTGTTTTGATAAAATGATTATTTTTAGTTCCTTTCGATGAGGATGACAAGGATAAATCAGTATGGTTTTTGGATCATGATTATCTTGAAAACATGTTTGGAATGTTTAAAAAAGTTAATGGTAAGTTTGTTTATTAGATGATTAATTGAACGCTAATAAATTTGTCTTCTACTTTATAAATTTTCATATTAAACAAAATGAAATTGTCAATTTTCTAGCTCGTGAGAAAGTTGTTGGATGGTATCACACGGGTCCCAAATTGCATCAAAATGATGTAGCAATTAATGAACTTATCCGGAGGTATTGTCCAAATTCAGTTTTGGTAATTATTGATGCTAAACCAAAGGATCTTGGTCTTCCAACTGAAGCTTATCAGGCTGTGGAAGAAGTTCATGACGTAAGATGACTTTAATTTTAAATAAATCACACATATATTAATTATTTATTTACTGTTGAGTGGTATTTAAAAGAGAAGAGGAAAATAATTTTAAATAATTCTATTCAGGATGGGTCTCCAACTTCAAAAACTTTTGAGCACATCCCCAGCGAAATTGGAGCAGAAGAAGCAGAGGAAGTCGGAGTAGAACATTTACTCAGAGATATTAAGGACACTACTGTTGGAACACTTAGCCAAAGGATCACGAATCAACTTCTAGGCTTAAAGGGACTTCATGGTCAAATAAGAGAAATTAGAGATTATCTTATTCAGGTTCGTGTACAAAAAACTAATTACCATAAGTAAGTTTGTTATCCAAATATATTCAATAATTAAACTTTTATTACAGGTAGGAAACGGTAAATTACCCATCAATCATCAAATAGTATATCAGCTTCAAGATATTTTTAATCTTCTTCCGGATATGACACAAACTTCTTTCGTTGACTCTCTGTACGTAAAAACAAATGATCAGATGCTTGTGGTTTATTTAGCTGCCTTAGTAAGATCAATTATCGCTTTGCACAATCTCATAAATAACAAGTTAACAAATCGAGACGCCGAGAAGAAAGAAACCGATAAGAAGGACGTCAAGAAAGACGAGAAAAAAGAAGACGAAAAGAAAGACGATAAGGAGAAAACAAAAGTGAAGTGAAATAAATAAATTTATTAAGGAAAAAAAATTAACACCCCGATTTCGCGTGCAATCGGAAAATTCTCATAAATTATGAACAATTTAAAGCAAGCATAATTATGATATTGTGAATCATTTTTAACGAAAGAAATCAATCAACATTTGGATAAAAAATGTTTCGAAAAAAAAATTCAAAACCAGATTAAAATTAAACAAACAAACAAACAAAAAACAGATTCAAAAATGTGGAAAATGGAAATTCTTTATTGGTAAAGTACATAAAACGAAATTTATATTATTTCTTTATTTACAAAGTATGCTTTAAATATTCTAAAACAAGAGAGAATAATGGAATAAGCTCAGTGATGAGCAATTGGATTTTTTACTCTAACTTTCTATCTCATCAACTATTTTAAATTTTGTCACTTTTATTTAATATAGTTCATTAATTCGAAGCTTTGTATTATTTAACAAGGTTTGTTTTTCATTTATAAGTCATTCTGTTAACACGTTGACTCACTTAAGACTTTGTAGAACTGTTTTCTATCTAAAATATCTATTATCGATTTTTAATGCGGTAATGTACAATATTAAAATAATGTATTTTGTAAAGTGAAAAGTAAGTTTTTCTTGAAAAAAAATTCATCATTAACAAAATTGGATTTTTTTAATCAATTTTCCTTAAATTTAATTTTCATAAATTATAATAATCTATAATAATAATATTTTTTAGATAATGAAACATTATTATAGTGATGATTTTAATTACAATTAGCTTAAAATTATATAAACTTCATTTAAATTATTTATAAATATATTTATAAATCCTACAAAATCAAGTATCTTACAGGTACTACATATAGTCAATATTTCTGATAATTAAAAAATGGTGCTTAAAAAAATAGAAATATAAAATAAACTTTTTTCAATTGAAATGCAATCAATTAGTAACAGTCTTATAACTTTAATGAAAGATTAATTAACTTTAATTAACCACTTTAATTCAATTAACATTGAATCAAAATAAAATCCAAAGTGCAATAATTATTTGTGTTCCTAAAAATGTCCATTGACTAATTATCATATTATCGACTCTTGAGTACACATCACCTAAATATGGATCTATATTACTGTCATTGTAATGTTGAAAATACCAATTGAAAGCATTGTCATCGTTGAATTTATCGGTTTCATTAGTGACAGTATGAGAATCATTGATTCTCTTTGAAAAACGAGTTTCTGATGATAAATTTCTATTCTCGTTTCTATTTAATTCAGATGCATTTAGAAATGGTGACGATAATTTAGTTATTGTCGATCGTCCAAAAGAACGTAAATTATTGCTCGGCACTGTAATTGGTACTTGACCGCCGGGTATTAAAAGTGCCGAAAGTGCTGAAGCTTCCACATTTCGAGATGCTTGAGAAGTTGAATTTAATTTTTCCACTGTTCGCATTGTCACTGATGATAAAAATTGCGGTGTCGGAATGTCCGTTGTGACTGGTTCCTCTGTTTCTAAAAATTAGATAAATCGAAAATTTAATTATATATTTACATAAAAATTTATTTTGCAAAAATTAATTACTGTTAAATTTTAGAATTTATTTAATATTTAAAAAATTATTGTTGTTTTTAATTACTCACCAAAATTGTTATTGACTTCGGTAGTGCCAATTGTCGTTGTTTCTCTCTGCAAAACTTTAGTGTCAGTAATTTTCTTTTTCTTGAGAGTAAGCACCTCGGTGGAAGTAGTCGTCGTTTCCTTGATATCACTTTCTATTGATTCCAAAGTTGGAACCGTAGTCCAAATAATCTTACTGGCGAGTTTTTCTTGCGGAACATCTTTTCTCGAATCTTCATCAACCTCTAAACTTTCGCCAATATAAATTTCTGTTGAAAATGACGTTTCCTCCGCCTCGGGATTTAATTCCTCCACAATTGGCTTACGAGTTCCGGGCAAATTTTCGAATAAATTTCCCGGTGTTGGCAAAAAGGTAGATTCATTCTTTACACTTGCGGATGTTGATAACTCCTCTCTGTCTTTAATTTCCAGTTTTTTATTAATAGCTGCGATTCTCTCGATTTTTTCCACAGTAAAATTTGAATGCTTTATTCGTTTTCGTTCATCATGGGATTTAATAATTGTCGTATTTTCACGAATTTTTGACAATTTCACACTAGGCAGTGTTATATTTTGCGTGATTCGTGGATCAATAATTGGTATGAAACCACCTTCACTTTGGGGAATTGGTACAAATCCGCCGCGATGAATTTCCGGTTCGGTGGGTGGAAAATTTTTGTAACGTGTCTTTCCGGAATTATCGTCAGCATCTTCTTTTCTATTCGCCTTTCGTCCCGCATTGCCCCAGAGATTGAAATTCAAATTTGGCAGTGGAACGCCGAAAAAGGTGAAACCTGAACTACTTGGCGAAGGCGGAACAGATGGTGGTTTTTTCGTTGGACTCGTATTATTTCTGATGTTCGATAATTTTGGAATCAGGGTCGTTTGAATTATTTCAGGTGATGGAGATGGTGGCATGACGATTGGCGACAGAGTCGGTGGATAAAGTGTTACTGGCAGTTCAGTCGCATTTTCCAAATTATAATCAGCATAATCCTGATAATAATAATCCATATCTTGCGAAATAGATTGACCATTTTGATTCTTCATATCCATCCACGGTTTCTGTTGCGTTCCATACACTGTAAAAATTAATTTTTGTAATAATTTCTTTCTCTATATTCGGGTAATATATTCCAGTGAACAACTTACAAGAAGAGGAGTCAGATGATGGAGAATCCTTAATCATTTCAATCTCACAACCTGGATGAACAGATTCGATGTACCTCTCGCGTTGACAATCCTGACGAGACAATCTGATATCTCTAAATAACGATCCATCAGCACATCTTGGACCCTCTGCAGAAGCTTGTTGTAACCATCCCCTAAGCCAAATCATTCCACACGAACAAGACAAAGGATTTCCTATTTTGGACAAAAAATATTTTCATTTTATCAGCATTGAGAAAAATGTTTTGTCAATGTAAACAGGAATTAATATTTAAAATCAATAAAATGGATTAACATTCAACATTTTCTTTCATGACAGAAAAAAAAAATTTCCTAGTCTCGCTGAAAGTGCTAATGAAGAAATCTCAAGGATTGTTATTCAACAGATAAAAATCTATTAATTAATCAAAGACGTTTTACAACCGAGACTATTAATTATCCAGTAAACAAATAATTTTTTTCCCTATGAAGATAATTTATAACAATGCCATACCGTCGATATCGAGAACGGCAATATTAGATCGAAGTCTTTTGAATGCGCCTTCAGAAACAGAAGCCATTTTGTTATTTCGCAAACTGAGAACTCGTAATCTTGGCATATCGTCAAAGGGCGAACCTTGAATTGTACAGATACGATTGTTGTCCATCTGTAAGTGAAAAAAAAATATATATACATATATGCGATATGGATAAATAAATGCAAATCATATGCAAACTATATACAGAAAGAATTCTCTATCTTTGACTCGTCATCAAAACAGTAATTGTAAATATATTCACCGTAACGAACGAGATTTCGTTCATAATAGGATAAATTTCACTCTCGACGAGAAAGTATTAATGACTTGAGGCAAAAACTCTCACCTTCAACTCCACAAGCCACTCCATCGCTGCGAGACCATCATTCGAAACTCTTGATATTCGATTGTTACTTAAATCCAAAACTTCCAGTGATCTCATACTGTCCAGACCCATATAGTCCAAACCTGGCAGGTAATTGTTGCTTAGATTTAGAAAAAGCAAATGGGGCACATTGATGAAAGCATTGTTCGCTATTTCGTCAATTTGATTTTCTTGAAGTTCGGCACTTTGCAGAAGAGGCAATTCCGAAAATGCTCCACTTGGTATCATCTGAGGGGGAAAAAATTATTAATTATTTAACGAAAATATTTTTTTATCAATAATTTAAAGTTCTCAGATATTTACAAAGAATATTAAATTCCTCTCACTCCTAGTTCAAAATTAGAATCGGATTTTTTTCACTTAACTCTCAAAGTTCTCAAACACGTTTCGTAAATTGAAATAATAGTTTAAATCACATTTCATGCTTAGAATAATGGTTCGTTACTTGAGAAAACTAGTCAATTATTGAGTACAGTTATTCAAAGTAATTGTAAGTCGAGAACAAATTTTTGTACTAGTTTGTTCATTTTCTTTACGCAAATTTATTTATTGATCCTGGTCTTTTCTAAAATTAAAATATTCATTGCACTCGACTTTGTAAAAAGATAAAATCAATTTTAATTCTTTCTTTTTTTTTGGAAAGTGATAAGTACCTGAATACGATTTTTTCCAAGTCGCAGTGCTTGAAGTTCAGGTAATGCTCGAACTGAATTTCTTTCAATCACTCGAAGATCATTATTCTCAAGATCGATCAAGGTGAGACGTGGCAATCCATCAAAGGCACCTTCTCTCAATTCTTTAATACGATTTCGTACCAATTTAAGTTCGAGCAGTGAAGTCAAACTGCTGAGCGTATCCGGAGATAGGATGTTCAGCTTGTTGAAACTTAAGTCGAGGACCTGTAGAGCCGTTAGATCGTGCAACGATCCGGGTAACTCGGTCAGAGTGTTGTGCGACGCATACAATTCTCGAAGATCTCTGTAATTTATAAAATTAGAAATTAGAAAAAGAATTGTCCATTTTTCCTCCCTAATTTTCAAGAACGAGATCCCACCAAGATAGGAATTTTAAATTCACAAAAAAAAATAGTAATTAGTAAATTTTACCTTCTTAAATAAATTTAATTATAAAAATTATTTACTGAAGGGATAACAAATTTGTATATATTATTATTATTAAAAGCGAAAGAAAAATAATTAACGTTAGATAATTTCTTTACGTATATGAAAATTAATTAAGCGTGAATACTGAAAGACTATGTAGAGATTGTAGTTTGTTCCTCTGAGTAAATAAAAAGGTAATTAAATTAGTCATCAAGATGGTGTGTAAAATTACTGGAAATAACGCGACACGCTGGGGTGATGCTATTTGAAGTGAGGGGACATTAACGTGAGCACGAAGAACGCAAACTTTCTAAGGTCTACCAATTTAGTAATGATGCAATCACATAAGTGCAAGTGAAACTGCTTTTCCAAACACAATATAGGCGTATAAAATTGAACACCGGAAATTCGTGGATGACAACTCCCAAAAAAAAAAGAAAAAAATTCTATTTCTGTTTTAATTTGTCGGTAACACAATTTCAACACTCTTTGTTTGTTTCTTTTTCAAATCAGAAACTTTCCCCAAAAATTACACATCATTATAATAATAAATTATTTCAATTTTTTTTCCTACCTCGTATTAGCGAACGTCAAATGTGGAATTTGAGCTAAATTATTTCGACTGATATCCAATCGTTGTAATCGTCTATTTTCCTGAAAAATATCGGGTCTAATGATTTCAAATCGATTCCCACGTAAATTTAAATCCATCAATAATAACAATGGTTTGAAACTCCTCCCATGAATTGTATCAAGACGATTATACTTGAGATCCAATAATTCCAATCGAAAGAGTCCATCAAAAGTTCCATCCTCAAGCACACGAAGTGCATTATAACCGAGTAGGAGTTTCTTCAAACTCACCAATCCACTGAATGTACCTGGTAATATTCTTTCAATTCCATTTGCACTGATATCCAGAGTTTTTAAAACTGGAAGTGCAAGATCTTTGGAAGCGAGTCCAGGCAGTGAGACTAGACGATTCATTGTCAGATAAAGATGTTCAATATTTCTCGGAAGTCCAGGCGTCAATTCCAATAAACGATTCCATCCAATATCAAGTTCAAAGAGATTCGACAAATGTCTAAATGTCAATGGATGAATGACTGACAATGCATTTCCCGATATGTTGATGTATTCAATAGCAGCAGTTTCCATGAAGGATTGTGGATCTATCATACCTATTGCATTTTGACTCATGTCCAGGCGTCTCAAATTTGGAAGATTTCCCAATAAACGAGGTTCCACATGTCGGAAATAATTTCCCGATAGGTCCAGTCCCTGAAATAAGCAGATCGATTAAAATGAAAATCAGTTAATGAAAATCTTTACAGAGTTTTTTTTCTTCTTACCTTCAATGCGGGCAAATTCCAGAAAGGCATATCGAGCGAATTTGTCAGCGAATTGTTTCTAAGCCGCAACTCCCTGAGGGCTGGCATTCCACTCAAGGATTCTCTTTGCAAATATTTCAATCTATTATGATCCAAATGCAATCTTTCCAATTTTGGATGTCCCCTGAACGATCCGTATGGTATCTCCTCCAATTGATTGTAACTCACGTCGAGAAATTTGAGTCTTGGCAATGCTTCCAATATTGAGCGTAGTTCATTAATGTGACTTAAATCGTTATTAATTAACCAAAGTTCCTCAAGATTATTTCCACCTCGATGTGGAAAAAATTCTGGATGCACTCTGTGAATCATATTGTGATTTAAATCAATGATTCTCAACAATGGTACTCTCTGAAAGGCGCCGGGAAATATTTCGGTGATTCGATTTTGTGAGAGGGAAATTCGTGTCAATGTGGGAATATCCATGAATGATGATTCTCCCAATCGAACAATACGATTGCGATCGAGTTGCAATACTGACAATGATGGTAGATCCATCACGGCACGACCAATCATTGGCGCCTCGAGAATTGCATTCCCAACGAGGGAGATTTCCTTCAGTTCTGGTAAATCAATAAGAGCTCGTGGATGAATCCAGTGGATGCTGCAATCGCTAATATTCACCAGGGTCAGTCTAGGTAGATTTCGAAAAAGTCCAGCTTCCAATCGCGCTAGATTTGGACTTCCAAAGACGTGAATCTGCTCTAGACTGGGAATGTCGCGAAAATTGCGTGGTGTTAATTCGAGAAGAGCTGGTGAATTCACCTGGAGATATCGTAATTTTGGAAGTCCGGTAAGACTGGGAAGTCGTTTAAGAACTTTGCTTTGTATGGTGATTGCCTCGAGGCCTAGAAGATTTTCGAGACTGTCGTCTGGCAATGATCGAAGTTCCGGCTCGACCACAAAGAGTTCCAGCAGTGAATCGTGAAGACCCTCGAGCCAACCGGAGGACACTCTTTCCAATCGATTGTTCCTTAGCATCAATCTCAACACTCGGAGACTTGCAAACGCCTGTCCTGGTAGACTCGGTAAATTATTATTCTCGAGAATTAATTCGTCAATTGATCGGGACACGTGGACACTCACTGCCTTCAGTCCTTCGAGAACCTTTGGCAATTCACTGTGACTGCACCTATTAAAATAAATTCAATTCAATTCAATTTCTAAAAAGAGTAAAAATTGAATCTATATTTTAAAATTGATTTTAAGTCAATTTGAACAATAAAAGGAAGATTGAAAAATTATTTACCAAATTTGATACTCCATGTCTCGAGTGGAGCATCGGCAGGGTAGAATTTTCTCCTGAGGAGGACATCCATACTCGGGATTGATTTGAGCATTGGAACTGATGGAATATAGAACGAGAAAGCTCGCTATGAATAAACCTCCACCATCCGGTGGCTTACCCATGATGCATTTGGACAATCACCTTGACAAACTCAGACCCGTGAAACAATCCAATGCCACATTGCCTGCAAAGGAAAACGTCACTCTTATTCTTATTGAATCGAAACCTTAAACGTGTGAAGATCACACTATTCACATCCTTTTTATTTCAAGGACGAATTAACATGAAATACAATTTAGAAAGTGGTACCTGTCCACATTGAATAGCCCTTCAATAATCGATAAACTATTTCTTTACAAAATCCAATAAAAATTATTTCATCATAATTAATCAATGATCTATTAATTTAATTATCAAATATATTTATTATTATCATTAATTAATACCTAATGAAATATTTTGTTTCATTGTATTTATAAACTGAAAAGACAATTTCGTAATTTAACTCTAGTTATTTTTTCCGTTTTTGATAAAAATTTGTCTATTACGAAAATATACTAAAAAGAATAATTTCGGAAGTCGGTTTAAAAGTATTATTTAAGATGAATTCGTGATAAGATTATTTCGCAAGAGATAATAAGAGTTGAAGTATTATGAATAAGTCATTATAATGGGATTGTAGGCGTTTTTGTGTGCATATTCGACCCTTGAGTCTCATGGTACCTCGTAAGTAAGAAACATCGGAAGTGTCACGGTCATAGGCGACAAAATTGATGTTCATACCGTAGGATAAAGACCGCTAGGACAATAGTAGTCCGCAATAATTAGTGTGTCACGCGTGCATTACATTAACACCTTCTATGTCTTCAAAGTAATTTTGGTTCCACTGGTAAAGTCTCAAATTTTCAAAAACAAAATTTAAATTCTACAAAATAAATTAATATTTTAAGTATTTAATAATAACTATTAATAATAAATATATATGTATTAAAAATTAATGATAAATATTAATAATAAATATTAATAATAACTAATAATAATTTGAATATCAGAAATCTTTAATACGATTTTTTCAAATTAAAAATTCAAGACAACTTAAAATTGACAAGTTTTTTCAGAAAAGCTAATTTTCTGAATGAGTCGATTCATTTTTAAATAATATGAAAATTATCCTATCATGTAGATATAGAAAAAGTAATTACTTTCTCCCAATTATTAATAATTTTCTTTTTTTTAAACTAAATCATCAACAGTGTAAACTCCTGAAATTTAGAGAAACTGATCCATTATTCAGGAGAAAGTGGTACCTAACTTCCTGGATAATTCCCTCAACGTCCGATGATTCTAATCGTCAAAAATTACGTAACATACTGGTGCAATTACTGAAAATATTTGGTAGAAACTAGAGATTTAATTATTTCATCAAACAAAATGAAAAGTGAAAGGGTGGAAAATTAGACCCTTAGAATCGAGAATTTTTCCATTTAATAAAAAACAATAAAATAAAATATCGAAACAAATTATAATAATAATAATAAAGTAAATTAAGAAATAAATGGATAAAATTAATTAAATGATCAAATTTATATAGACAGAGAAATTTTTTTCTAAAGTACCACTGAAGTACTTGCAACATTTTTTCTTTTCATTTTAATGAATTTACTTTACTTTACTTTAAATTTTAAAATTATCTAGAAAGTAAAACCAATCACACAATAGTGAAATGTATTTACAAATCCAATTGATGCAATTACCTATATGAATCAACAGGAACAACGCAAGAAAAATCCACGGATGCGTAAAAATGAACAATCACACGAAATTGCAACAACGAAAAAAAGAACGATACTCGTAATTAATAATAAATCGGCACAGTTTACACTTCACATTTTAGACTTAAACAAATGGCTGAATGTAAATTGATGACCATTCTATCATTCATAGTCTAGTTTCGAACATGTACTAAAGTATTTGAAGATGTTTCTTTGAAAAATCGTGAGTGCATCAGGTGAGGGAACATTGTGTATACAAGAAGAAGGTGGGGTGACTCAGATAAGAGGGGAAGAAAGAGGATTGCGAAGTGCGTATCCAGACACCGTGAAGACACGCTTCCAGGAAATCTTCTCTTTCCCCTGTATCTCTATTCAAATTGACGGATCATTAAAATTCTTTTCCACCTAAGTCCTCAATTGTCATGAATTTCTTAATTTGAAAATTTCAGAAATTTACGGAACTTTGACACTCACTTACCTTTATTTTTATGTATATAGAAAATGAAGGAAGTGTTTAATGTCTTGAATGGTGAACCAATGTTTAAAGTTTTCAGGCATTTTGATATTTTCGAGCTTCCTTGAGTCTTTTCAAAAAGTGAAATTCTTCTTCTCCTTCTTCTTCTTCTTCCTCTACTTCTTTTGATTCTTCCTTCTTTGGGGGGAAGGTCAATTTCCATTTTCCGTTCTTTTTCTGAAATCAAGATGAAAATTTCAGTTTATAGTGGCATTAAAATAATTTTTTGTTGAAATTAAATTAGGGTATTTTTTCCAATTGATTAATTAATAATTAAGGAAATTTCCACTTCTAAAACAAAATTATTATTTTCTACTTTTCGGGACATTTGTTTACTAAACTTAAAAAAATTATATTGCAAACTTATTTTTTAATTTGCAGAGTAAATTTATTAATTTATTAATTATATGGAGATAAAAATAGTTTCTCTATGAAATTAATTAAAATGCCTAAAAGGATAAATCCAGATATTTTGTATCAAAATTTAATAAATTAAATAATTTTTTTTCCCCAAAAAAATAAAAACCACTTTTGACAGTCACCTCTTTGGGCTACTTTTTCAAGGAAAATATATAAAATAAAAAAAAATTTCCGTCTGTTCGACTATTTTTAACCGATTCTAAAATCAACTTTCAGTTATACAAAAAATTGATTCCTGTCCTATGATTATAACTGACCAATAGAATCTCTGAATATCCTGCCAAGCCCTCAACTTGCTCCTAGCTTGATTTACACAGGTAACAGGCCAATTCAAAAACCGGTCCTTCTACTTTTTACGTCAGCATCTTTCGAATCTTGAACTCCTTCTAAAACACTGAAAAAGAAAATTTATGTTATAATTTTGAAAAAAAATGCTTGCATCTATTTCTTCTTTGAAGAAAACAAACGAGTACTTAATTTAATTTCTATTTCTGAAATTGTCAATTTTCAATTCAATGTTCTGATTTTAATTAACTCTGGAATAAAATATTATTGTGTATTATAAATAAAATTTTTATATGTTATACAAATTTTCCTGAAAAAATATAATAATAATTTGATATAATTTAAAACCTTGAAATAAATAACGATGAACTGGAATTTTAAAGTTTACAGCGTAACAGGTGGAAAACGGGTTTTTCAAGATTTAAACGCAGCACGTGTTCTGAACCACGTGTTTTTCTAAAATCTAACGTCAAATCAGAGAAAGCAAAATGCACGTCTATTGGAGAATTGCATTCATTGAAGTATTAGTTACAAGAAAGAATGTGATAGTCAATCCAAACCTACAATTCACCTCGAGTTCTTTTACAATGCATACTAGCCCACCAATACATCAATCTCCTAACTGGTTTTCAAAATGATTTATAAAGTGAACTTCTACAGTATTTCCAGCCTTCGTCACATATTTTACTTTAGTAGTATCTCAGAATTCGTACAGAATCTATCGGAAATTGAATCTGCTCTTCTTAACAATTTTTTTTTATTTATAAAATAATTATTTAATTATTTATAGTGTCTGTGAAGAATTTTTAATATAATTTCAATTTTCGGCGAAAATAAAATAAAACCAGAATTTTTATTTTATTTTTTAAAAACTGAAATTTCGCTTTTTATATTTAATTAAACAAATTGTGTTCATAAATTGTAATTATGTTAATCAGAGGCTTTAGAAAAATTTTAGAAAAAGTTCCTCGAGAATATGCTAGGAATTTCAGTTCCACTGCAATTGTTTGTAGAGAAAAGGAAAGACTTTACGACAATTCGAACCAAATAATCCGCCCACCAAGAATATTAATTACAGGTCAGTTTAATTTCGATGACTAAAATGTGCTAAAATTTTTTTACAAATTTGTATTTATATTTAAGACATTGTTTGTCCCATTTATTCTAAGAATTTTTATATTTTTTTACACGCTTTTATGTTAATAACGATTTATTAATTCGCTATTTAGTCGAATACCTATTTAAGAAAGCAAAATAATTTGCATGAAAAATAAGAAACGTTTAGAATAATATTTTTGAAAAATAAAGTCGCAAGGTAGAATAAATTAATGACTCAAGTTAATTACATTTTTCAAACACAAACAAAATAGACGTATTTTTCTTTAAACAAATATAAATTTTTTTAAACTACGTCATCAATATTAAATAATGTGTTTTTGTTTCGTAAAACTACATTTTTTTCCTGATAGATGAAAAAAATGAAGAAAAAATTTAAATTTATAAATGTTGAAAACAATTGGTTAATTTTTATAATTTAAATGTCAATGAGCCCGAAATGTTAAAATCGTTTAAAAACTGGTTTTTTGAACTCTAAAAAATTTTCCAGGCGGACTTGGTCAATTAGGTACAGAATGTGCAAAACTTTTGAGAAAAAACTACGGAAACGAAAATGTCATTCTGTCTGATATTATTAAACCAACTGAAGAAGGTCTCTCGAATGGACCATTTATTTTTGCCGATATTCTCGATTTTAAAGGACTTCAAAAAATTGTCGTAAATCATAGAATAGATTGGCTCATTCATTTTAGTGCACTTTTAAGTGCCGTAGGTGAACAAAATGTTCCCCTCGCTGTACGAGTGAATATCGAAGGTGATTAACATTCTCAATCCTAGATCAAGAAAGTAAATTAATTAAATTTCAATTTTTCAGACAATAATTTCGATAATTGCTATTATTTGACAATATATTAATTAAGTTCAATTAAATTATCATTATTAACTGTCACTTTTGCAAGAGGCGAATGATTTTTTTTTTACTTTCGTGCGTTAATTGTTAAAAAAAATGTCTCTGTAGAAAGCAAACTAGAGAAAGTAAATTAACTACACGCTGTTTTTTAAAACACTTGCTCTATTCAATTTTTTCTTTTCATCTCAACATTGTTATTATTTTTTGAAACTATGCATTTATGGAAAATTTCACTCATTTCGTTTTTATTATTTAATTATTAGGCATGCATAATGTTATTGAACTGGCAAAACAGTACAATTTAAGAATTTTCGTACCATCCACTATTGGCGCTTTTGGTCCTGATTCACCGAGAAATCCAACACCAAATGTCACGATTCAAAGGCCAAGAACAATTTATGGTGTCAGTAAAGTGCACGCTGAACTTCTTGGCGAATATTATCATCATAGATTTGGTTTAGATTTCCGTTGTCTTCGATTCCCTGGTGTTATCAGCAGTGATCCCCCAGGAGGTGGAACTACTGGTAAAAGAATATATTTTATTATTATTTAATTCATAGGATGTTATTTTTTTAAATTAATATTTATTATTTGTACTTTACTAATTTTCGAAAAATCAGCTAGGTTTACAAAATTTGTATATAATTATTATTTTTCTTTGTGTAAAAAATTTTCTAAAACAAAAAATTTAGAAAAAAAAATTATTAAAATTGACGATTTTTCCCTAAACGAGTTGAAAATTTAGTTTGAATACATTCATGCAAGCACATAACAAATGGAAATCACGCAGCATTTAACTGCGAAATCTCTTTTCTCTGTGAACTAGAGCACGATATAGAATATCAGCGGTTAAGTTAATTGTGTAATAACGTCAGACAAAATCTATATTGAAGGCGCATTTGTAATTGGAGAACAGTAAACTTAGATTGTTATTCTCGTGTCGATTACCTTTTACATAAAAAATAAATAATAATAATACTAATAAATTAGTTCAAACCTCTGTATTACATTTCCTTCAATTTATTTTTTAATCTAGATTATGCAGTTGCTGTCTTTCATGAAGGATTATTAAATAAAAAATACGATTGTTATTTGGAGCCACATACCCGATTGCCAATGATGTACATTGACGATTGTCTCTCATCACTTTTCCAGTTCTTGAACACTCCAAACGATAAATTACGAAGAAGAGTTTACAACGTCACGGCAATGAGTTTCACTCCAGAGGAACTTTTCACTGAATTGACGAAATATATTCCTGATTTGCAGATTTCTTACAATCCAGACAGCAGGCAACTTATTGGTAAATTTTCCCTGAAACATACTTAAAAAACTTTTGTTTTTTTAATTTAAAATTATTTTTTAGTAAACTTCATGATAATGTAATAAAAAAAAATTATTTTTTAGCTGATTCATGGCCTCAAGTTTTTGATGACAGTGAAGCGAGAGAAGACTGGGGATGGCAACACAATTATGATATTGAGAAACTCGTTCATTCAATGGTTCGTGATGTTAGTGAAAATTTTTTACCCAAATTTCATCGACTCCAGGAAGTGAATAGTTACGTTTAAAATTAATATGACAATTTTGTCTGTTTCATTTTTTAATAAAATTTAATAAACTATGACAATGTGGTTTTTTTTTAGTAATTTCCTTACTTTTTTGTAATTGTTAAAGAATTCGTTAATTTTGATATAGAAAAAAAAATGAAATATACAAATTACTAGAATTAAATTAGAATTAAAATTATATTTACGAGTTAAATGTTTAAAACATGTCCATAAAGTCTTCATTATTAATCTCGATAATTTCGGAGTCAATTTCTTTTTTCTCTTTTTTCACGACAGTTCTCGTGGGAGTTTCAACTTTTGCTCTCATACTCTGTGACAACTTATCTCCATCTTTTTGACTCGAATCACTTGATCCTTTAGTGAGTATTTCACGACTTTCAGCATAATACACATTCGGATGAACAATTGGTCTTCCAGGGGGGCGTTTATGCGTCACATCGAAACACATTTGACAGGCTAAATTGTAATGTCCACCTGTCGCCAGATCTGCGATTTCAGTTACATCTGAAAAGTGTTGTTAAAAAATTTAATTTCTATTTTTTCTCTTTGCGAAAGAACTGTCAGGAAAATTATTAAAAAGTTGTTTACTTTCAGAGCGTAATCCATTTGAACATAATTTTGCCTTTAAGACATCTTTTGGCATTTGTTTATATGGACATCCGTGAAATTCACCAGCGCCAACCATGTCGGTGATGATTTTTGTGCATCCGTAAGGAGTATAATTTGTCTGCTTTCCCTCTTTGCCATACATATGCCTAATATTGTAACGATACTGTTTATTGAATTTATCCTCATCCATTTTCTGGCAAAATTCCTGCTTCCAAAAAATCAAGGCATCTTCTAAACTCACTCCGATGCCCTTCATAAAGAGACCGAGTTGTTGACGACCTCCATGTTTTAAATGATGATCTCTTCTTAAAGATTCATGAAGTGTTCTCATACAAAGAGGATACGATATTTTCGATAACTGAAATAAAAAAAAAATAATTATAGTGTTACAAACTTTGAATTTATCTAAAAGCTTACTTCGTCCAACATTGAAATAGGCGTGTTTTCCGTGGACCAAACAGCTTTTGTCATTCCAGAAAACGATTGTGGAAGACCTTTCAAGAAACCTGTGAGTCTTTCATCTGTTGAAATATTTTCCAAATATTCCTTTGCGACCTGCAAAATTTGATAAAATAAATAAATTTATTTGAAACGAAAAGAATTAAAATATAATTTTTTATAATTTAGTTATTCTACTTACGTCCATCATTTTATTTAAATGTTCCTTGTAAATTGAAACAATTACGGAGATCAAATCATGATGCGGCACATAAGCCATGCCCTTTTTAATAAAAACTTTTCTGTCTTTAACCAAGTCGGTGACTTTTTCAAAAGATAATTTATAAAAATCTAAACTACTGTCAGTTTCTTTTATGGAATACAATTTATCTCTTAATTCATTCTTTTCATCTTCGGAAACCTTTGGGAAAAAAAATTAAATAAAATTCATATGTCATTTATTTTCTAAAAAAGATTTACCAGATCCAAATGGAAAAAAAATTATTGATTACTTACCAGAGAAAAATCGAAATTGTTTGTGGATAAAATAAATTTAATGCTATCTGGAGCAAGATTAGTGAATCTCAATTTAAAAAATTCGACTTCTTTGGCTATGAACCAATTTCTTAAATCGTCCGTTTGACAATATGCTAATCTAAGAATAAAATGAGAAATGTGATCATTTCTTCTTGCTTCAACTGAACACGATTTACCTGTGCCTGTTAATAATTTTTGGTACATATTGTGATCTTTTCTTAAAGCAGCTTCCAATTGTTTTTTAAAATCATCTTGAGATTTATTTTCTTGAATAGAGACCGAATCAATTAACTGTAAAACTAAAAAAAGTGTATAAATAAATTATAGTTCTAATTATCATTCTACAAATCTGAGAGAATTTTTGATTTTGCAAATCCTCCTTTGAAAACAATGAGCAATTATATAGAAAAATTTACAAAAATCAAATGAAATACCTTTTAATCTTTCTAATCCCAATTCTTGAAATTCGACAAGAGAAATATGTCCACTTGGTGGCTCCTTATAAAACTGTAAATCACATGGATAATTTTCATCAGATTCGTCTTTTCTTATAATACCATACTTTCGTCTTTTACTCTGAGGTGTTCGTACTGTTATTTCCATCTTGAATTAAATTTGTACAAAAAAGAAATCCAGAAATCTATAAATTAACATATAAATATCCAATATTATGATTTGAAATGAATGTTTATAAAACACATGTAAGTTGAAGTTTTTTATGAATGTTTTTGGAATTAAAACAATACACAAATGAGGAATTTAAATAAGTAATATATAACTTACCAAATAATTAAAATTAGAAACGTAAAATAATACACAATTTGGTTGATCGTTCTTACATAGTGTTCCAACTTAAAATTATAAAACAAAACATTGCTAAACTGTCAGCTTTCCATAGATTATACAAACAATTCTAAATAGTTGGTATTTTAATTATTTCATTTAATTACAACGAAATATTATTGCAACAAAAAATGTATTTCTGACACGTGTAAACAATGTTGCGGCCATTCTCAGCCATTCCCGCCAAACTGATAAACATCGTAAACAACTCAAGTAATTACTTCAAGCGTGGGAGCTTACCCGTTGTGAAGCAATTGTTGGTTCTCGAAATGATCAACAAAATAGAGCGCTGCAATCGAAAGAAGTTTTCATGAAGTTCAAATTTAAATAATCAATTCCCTAATTAATCAATTTGGCAACACTGTAAAAAATAGAATGCGTCCGTCAGTATGGCAACACTGTTAAACGCCATTGTGTGAATGGCTTTGATAATCACATATTGTTAACGCTATCAATTTATTGTTAGAATTATTATTTTAATTGCATGTAGTGTTTGTTTTCAAGAGCCATCAACAGTGATACAGTTTTAGCGAAACTTTAACAATTAACCTTTGAGTAGGAAGGTTATTTTTTTTTAAACAATGGGTGAAGATAACGCCTCACAAGAAAGTGCACCACAACCTCAACAACAGAATAATGCGAAAGATAAAAGCAACAATGATAATGCACACTCTGGTCCAGGAGGTGGTGGAGGTCCTGGAAATCTAGGATTTGGTGGAGGACGTGGTGGTGGCGGTGGCCGTGGAGGACCTGGAGGACATCGTAGAGGTGGTTCACGATTCTCCGGTGGTCGCGGTGGTATGCAAGGAGGGAGAAACGATGGAATGGTGAATTTTTCATATACAATTAATTTTAATCAATATTATTGATATAAATTTACCAATTTATTTATTCATGCCATAAGTAAATATATATAAATATAACCAAGGAAATTGGGGCAAATGATTTTTATACAACCTTGTATTCGTTTACTGACAATAACAATTCAATTTATCAGTATACTCGAAAAATAAAATTTTAACAGAAATTAAGAAATATAAATTTAATTGCAGAAAATGAATGACGGAATGGATGGTGGAAATTCTGAGGGAATGGGGGGAGGTAATAATATGGGTGGTCGTGGTGGAATGCGTGGTAGAGGACGAGGAGGAGGTCCAGGTGGTTCTGGAGGTGATCGAGGGAACATGATGAATCGTTCACAAGACGTAAGATTCACATTTTATGGATACCAATTCTGCATGATTATGTATACATGTATATAAAAATTTAAATCTCGTTCTGTAGGATCGATTATTGGATCGTATCATGAGTTTAAGTGGACCAACACATGAATTACCGCCACAAGACACAACTGAGAAAAAATTCTCAGGAAGAAATCGTCTTTATTTAGGAAACTTGACTAATGACGTTACAGACGAGGAAATTCAACAATTGTTTTCGCCCTACGGTGAAGTTTCCGAAATCTTTATTAACAAAGAAAAGAATTTTGCGTTTTTAAAAATGGTAAGTTGAATATTTTCTTAATTAGAAAGTAAAGTATTTCAATTTTTCTGTTCTTTTAATTCCCTAATTTTTTCTGCTTTAAAGGACTATCGTTTAAACGCTGAAAAAGCAAAACGTGAATTAGATGCGACACCTCGGAAAGGTCGCGCTTTAAAAGTGCGATTCGCTCCAAGCTCGGTAACTGTCAAAGTTAAGAATCTTACGCCTTGGGTTTCCAATGAACTTCTTGAACGAGCATTTAGTGTTTTTGGTGATATTGAACGTGCTATTGTGATAGTCGATGAAAGAGGCAAAACAACAGGCGAAGGTATCGTTGAATTTGCCAGAAAACCTTGCGCACAACAAGCAATCAGAAAATGCACGGATGGTTGTTATTTTCTCACCGCGTAAGTTGAATTATTAATTTTCTTTTCTTTTCCTTTAATATCTGATAAATAAATCAAGTGTGTCAAATTTAAAATTTTTGCTATTTAAATGATTGTAGATCCTTACGGCCAGTGGTAGCAGAAATTTTCGAGCCGCAAGATGATATTGATGGTTATCCGGACAAGAATTTACCAAAGAAACATCCGGACTTTTATTCATCTCGTGAAGTTGGACCACGTTTTGCCCAGATTGGCAGTTTCGAGCATGAGTATGGTACCAGGTGGAAACAATTACACGAGTTGTATAAACAGAAGGAGGAAGCATTAAAGAGGGAGATGGTAATGGAAGAGGAGAAATTGGAAGCTCAGATGGAATTCGCCAGATACGAGCATGAAACTGAAGTTTTGCGAGAACGTAAGATTTTCTACGTCACTAAAAATTATTTAAATTATTTTATTTTATTTTAATTATCAAGTTACATATTTTTGAAATTTTCTTTCAGAATTACGTATGAGAGAAGCTGACAGAGATAGACAGAAGAGAGAATGGGAAATGAAAGAGAGACAGGCTGAGGAGCAAAGAACACGCGAAGAAGAAATGAGAAGAAGACAGCAAGATGAAATGTCCATGCGAATTAGAAAGCAAGAAGAGGAATTGCACAGAAGACAGCAAGAAAATAACTTATTCATGCAGGTAATGAATTTTTATTAATATAGTTTTCTCTTGCCTTTTTCATGCAAACATTACATTACAATTATAAATTATTGCCCGAAAATGAAATTTTACTTTGTCGTTAAATTAATTACCCGTTAATTAAACACTTTTGGCTTCTATTTATTGCAGGAACAAGCAATGCGAGGTGGAAAAAATTACGATTCAGTTGGTAACAATGAGGATGGTGAGTTGATAATTTCATCTGTATAATGTAAGAAAATAAATATACCAAGTTAATGAATATTTGAAATTAAGTGAATAATTCATAACATTATTTTTTAAAAATAATTTTTTTTAGAATAAATTATTGAATCTTAATTTCATAATTATTTACCTATTAATTAACAAAATGTTTTAATTTTTTTTTCAGCTGGAGGCAACTTACCAGTGGTAACGTACTCATTTTTCTTATTTTCATACTTGCATTCTTTTAATATCATAAACATTTCATTTGAAAATTTATGTTGCCTGGTGTAACATTTTCGCACAATATTCATATTCATTAATTCAAGAAACTTGAATGTTTCTAAACCAAAAAATCAAGAAATAATTGCACAATAATGCATCCTGGTTAATGGTGTATAAGCTTTTCAGTATTAAACCGTTTCCATTTTTTACATAATCGGATCAGAATGATCTAAATAATAATTCGCAACTTAAAATTGACGCGTTTTATTTTAAGTTACTAATTGAAAACAAAGTAGGGTTTAAAATGACTTAGGTGAAATTGGGAATGGAAATTTTTTTATCGGAATATTACTCGCAAATCTTAAATATTATTTAAGAACAAGAAAAAATTACATACTTTTTTTAATTTATATTTTCACTTAGATTTATTATCTATGTGATTATGATTATTATCTAAAAACTGCTAAAAATTTGAAGCTAATAATTAGATATGAAAGCGAAAGCTTTTCTATATTTTTTTTCTTAGCATTTTCACATAATTTACCATACAATTTTAAAATCAAATTATTTGTCAACAAAATCAAGTGGCAAAAATTGTTCAAGCAAGTTAATTTATATTTTTATTGGAATTAAATAATTAAAATTATTTTAATTATTAATTTAGCTATGAATTATGTCTAATTTATGTGCTTTATAAAATTTTTAACGATGAAAATTAACAGAGATTGAGACATCTCTTAAAAAAATCTTAATATATTTCGATATATTAATTGATTACAATTTGAATATATTTTTTTTCAAAAATTTTACCCTATTATTCCTATTTAAGTTGATGTTTTATTTAAAAAGAAAAACATTTAAAAAATTTTGATAAATATTTATGAGAAACGGAAAATTTTGCTCTATTTGCTAATAATATGCCAAATTATCTAGATTTTTCTTCTTTTTTTTTTTTAATAAAAATAGAAGAAAATTAATTTTAGCTAGAACTTTAATTCTTTTTTTAAATTCTCAATTTACTTTTCCTCAATTAAATGCGAATGATATTTAACCACACATAAGACTTTGAATCGAATTTCAAATCTTTAAAGAGAAACGAGGGAAATTTGGGGAAAGTGATATTTTTAAATTACAGTACCTACATGAAAACAAGGAAAAAATTTGTGATTATAATTATTCTTTATTATAAACAATTTTTTATACTGTCCAATTTCCGATTTTGTTGCAGCAATTTTTTCCTTGTATCCTAGTCCCAATTGAGATTAATAATTATTTATATATTTTTAAGCTATTTCTCGATGAAAACGAAACAATTAATAATCGGGCAACATATTCAGAGTGGATATTTATTTAATTTAAAAAAATTAGTTTCATTAATAATATTTATTTAGATTTATTCTCTTATTTATTTCTTTGGTTTGCAGAAGCATTTGCAACCATTATTTCGGTCTATTTGGTATTGAAATCGTATTTTTAAACGCTATCAAAAATACGAAAATTTAACACTGGTTCCGAATAAGTCGCTTGATTGTTTATAATATGTGTTAATTAAATTTCGAAATATGTTACAAAAATTTAGTCTAATGTAACAATATTTTACGTGCCAGTGATACAAGTATCACGATTCTGATCGCAGGATTATTGATATTTAATGATATGATTTAAAGAAAGGATGTCATCCAAAACCTGATTAATTTTTATCGAATTAATTAAATCTTTAATATTAATATTCGGTTTTTATTGTTTATACTAATTTCTAGTTTAATAGTTTCATAATCCATAAGAGAAGAATTCTAATAAATTGTATATTTTATTGATTACATGAAAAATTCAAGAATCGAAACTATTTTGACATCCTTTCGTTAATAATACGCAAATTAAATGTTTAAATATATACATTGG